>JADRCD010229831.1:3658-13773 GCA_019843815.1 Montemys delectorum | reverse complement strand
CGCTGTGTGTGTGTGTGTGTGTGTGTGTGTGTGTGTGTGTTGGGGGTGGGAGGCAAGGTAGGAAGGAGTTAGGAAAGGGAGAGACTGCCAGCAATAAACCAGCTGAGGTGGTCGGAGGACTGGAGGACCACCGGCTCTTTCAAAAGTGTGGAATACCACTGTGATCTCTGCACATCCCTCCTCTCACTGTGGTGACCTCATTGTCTGGAGTCACCGCAACCCAGATCAGGGACCATGATGGGTTTCTTTGGTGGCCTCGCTATGGACCAGTCTGTTAGACTGTAGCCAGTCCTGTCCTGACCTTGTAGTCCTGACTCTTTCAGACTCAAGCTCCTCAACTGGTCACTAGCTCTCTGAGTTTCTAGACTGGCAGGTGACCAGATCCCAGCCTTGAGTCCTGACTGACAGTCTTCCGGTGCCTGAGTCAGCCTTTCCAATCAAATGGACGATCCCCGGTACCTCTGCCTTGGGCTCCTGGCTGTCCTTCTCATGAATGCCAGCACCCTGTCAGCCAGCAGTTGCACAGCTGTAGACAAATAGTGCCAGTCACTTGAGCCCCCGTTTCCAACAGTGACATGGGGTGCCCCTCAAGTCCCATCAAGCTCACAGCAGCTCTCCATACGGTAGTGTCTCCCCACAAGTGAGCCTATTCCAGGCATCTCCCTAAAGCAGAGGTTCTCAACCTTCCCAATGCTGCGGCCCTTTAATAGAGCTTTTCATGTTGGGTGACCCTCAATTATTAAAATTTTTTTTTTTTGCTACTTCATAACTGTAATTTTGCTACTGTTACGAATCATGATGTAAATATCTGATACACAGGATGGTCTTAGGCAACCCCTGTGAAAGGGTCATTCGACCCCACAAAGGAGTCACACCCCCCACAGGTTGAGAACCATTGCCTGTATGGGAAGTTTGAACATGCCTCAGTGCCCACAGGGAAAGGTGGTCACAAGTCACCCGAGGTAAGAAGCAGGGTGAGGAGACACAAAAACATTGATACAATGTTTCTATTGTGGTAAGTGCTAAGAAACACAAATACATTGACCTTGAGAACCAGAGTGTGGGGGAGCAAAGGGGTGCAGGAGCTTTACATGGGTGAGAAGGGGGGTCCTAGGAGTGTAAGGAAGGACCATGTCAAAGAGAAGAAAGGGACTGTGAAGGTGTGCTGGGACCACCATTCACATAGCCAAGGTCTCCAAGTAGGAATGAAACTGACTTGGGAACATGTGGGTAGAGGGTCCAGGAGAGTGGAGGAGCCATGGAAAGGGGCAAGAATCTTAGTTTGTATGCAGTGGGGTGTGTGTGTGTGTGTGTGTGTGTGTGTGTGTGTGTATGTGTGTGTGTGTGCGCGCGCTGGGGAGAGTTCTATTGATCTGTATTTAAATATATTACATGGATCCCATTCCAAGTTCAGGTTCAAATTTATAACAAGCAGCCTCATGTTTTTACATGTACCATATAGGCAGCTGTTAGCACAGGGCAAAGGACTTGTCGCAGGTGCGGGTTCTTTTCCTCGACGGCCTTTTCTTGGACTCACAGCTACTTACTGCCTATCCTGGGCAGGCTCAGAATAGCCTTGAGAATTGGAAAGGGCAAGCGGTGTTAGATGAACCAGGTGGAAAAGGAAGGGACCACGATGGGTATGGAAGAAGCAGCTGGGGTGGGGAGGCCGAGGAAAGTGAAGAGGAAGCAGGGGCGTGTGCTGAAAGGACAACTGAGTGTGAGAGGGAGCAAGGCAACATGGGAAAGGGAAAAGGGGGTACAGGACATGAGCAAATGTAGGTGTGAATTCTCCATCCTCCTTTGTGGACTCTGGCAACCCCCTAAACTGTTAGTCCCACACCTGTGGTCTAAGGCTTGGATGAACAACCTGAGTGTCACCCTGTCCACTGGCTCTTCAGAGCTGAATACACACACACACATACACACACACACACACACACACACATTACAAATTACAAATATACACAATATACACAACACACACACACACACACACACACACACACACACACACACCTTTCTCTAAGTCCTTGTTCTTGTTAGGTTCTTTTATTGCAGCCAGAACATAGCCCAGAAAGCCAAAGGCTCATGTTTTCTTCATCAGTCTCCTCTCAGGTACAACCCTGTGCAGCCTCTCAGCCTCATGCATCGCCCCAGCTCCCTAAAACCAATAAGCCCAGCAGAGAACCCCAAGCAAAAGTCTTTTCCCATGGAAAAGAGAGCCAGCAGCAGAGAGCAGGCCTCCAACCTCCTCTCAAGGAGAAAGCAACTAGCCAGGTGTGGGCAACGTAACCTTATAAAGCCTGTGGCCCCCACTGGTGGCTGGTGGCAGGTGACTGGGTCCCCAAGAGTGGTCTGGAAACCAGATTCCTTTCCTCTGGAACTGAGTTGTAAGAGTCAACAGCTCAGGGAAGGATCTTCAGTAGCCATAGTTTCTGTTTCGAACGTGTGAGCCAAAGTGAGGAAGATATATAGCAAGGTGGATGGATACCTGAGCAGGTAGACAGCAAAGCATCATTGTAATTCAGCTTGCAGCCCTTCCCCAACCCTCTCCCCAGTCCTCTCACAACAGTTTATCAGTACTTCCTGACCTGTGTGGATGTTGTAGGCAAACTGTCCATCATGTAGACGTGATGGAACTGATGGAATCCACACAGGAGCAGGAACTGGTGCCACCTGCTCTGGAGGCACAGTGGGGGCAGGGTGCTCATTGTGGGTGACAACAGAGGCCTGGCTAACCCCTCGGCCCTGTCAGGAGGGCAGCAAGAGAAGGGTTGAGTCTGAGCTCTGCAGATTGTACAGATGAAAGCAGGCATCCTTGTCATGTTCCAGCAATGGCATCTGCCCCTGGCTTATGTCAGAGCCAGTGGACTGGCTTGGGTATGCGGCCCCTTCCTCCCAGATCCCCCAGCCCCACTCCCTCCCAAATGGTTGTCCTTCAGGCAAAGGCAGCAGGCATCTCCCTTCTGATGACATAAGCCTTCCTGGTTCTTTGAAGTTGTGTGCCTCTCTCTTCTCTTTAGAAAAATAAATTTCTGGGTCTGAAATGCTTTCAAATTAAAGAAATGACTTGGAGAAGAACACCTTTCTCTGTGAAGGACAGAACCCCAGGCAGAACCCCATGTCAGTGAGTCAGCGATGCTGGCTCCCTCTGGCAAGCCCAAAAGAAGTGAATGGACAAGAGAGTTTGACTTAATAGAAATAATGTACTGAAATGAGGTACAAGAATCAGGAGGCCTGAGAGGCCAGCGGCAGCTCTCTTCTCTCCTCCTCTCATCTGCACTGATGTCCAGAGTCCACAGACATCACAAAGATGACCATGCTTGGTCTCCAGTTTTTGAAGCCTTATACCTTACAGACTTTCACCACTCCATCTGCAGCAGTGAGGACATGAACTCAGTCTCCCTCTTTCTGCTCATCTTCAGAATAGCCCTTGTTGATCCCTTAGGCTCTGGCTTTTCAGATATGGGGCTCACCATACACATCCTTCATTCTCTACTCTATAAAGGCTTCCTGTGCTCTGAGAAGCCAGTCTGGAGAGCCAACTAGGATATTGTACATCTGGGTGTGCTTCCCAGGCACTTGAATGTAGAGCCTAGAGCCTATTGGGATGAGTTTCCTGCATGATCTGCTGAGAATCTCGCTCTGGGCAACCAAACCTGAGATTTGGCACCCAGTGCAGTAGCCTTGGACTAAGCTCAAGGCTCAGGATGAGAATCAGGTTGGTGGCTTCAGCCCATTCTGCAAAGCAGGACCACAGTTCCGGTCCTGCGGAAATGAGGCAAGAAGTCTAGAACTCAAGTAGCTGAGATAAGAAGTCATGAGTTCTAAGCCAGCCTCCTGGGGCTGTGTAGCAAGGCACCATCTCTAAAACCACACAACACAAAACAAGACTACTCTGTGTAGCAGTTTGTGAGGTGGTTGCCTAGGGTCCATCAGAAACCATTTTCATACTGGGCACCTGTGGTGTCAGGAACTCAAGCACCAAAAGGCATTCGCTCATCAGAACCTTAGCCCTGCCTATGTGTGAGAGCCACCCTGGGAGTAAGACACCAAACCTGAGAACTCTGCCTCTTGGGGGATGCAGGTGGGGAGGGGGAGGGCTTTGGGAGGAGGGAACACTATGAAATGGAACAGTGAGAAGCAGACAATGGTCATGAGCAGGAGATGCCGGTGCTGAGCCCTACAAAATCACACGTTATTTGAAACTGAAATTTGAAATTTAAGGAACACCACCAAAGGAGTCCATTAGAATGTTCTAGAATTCGGCATATTATGGGTATACCACGCCACTTGTGTGAGGTTTAACTGTCCATTTCCAGGGATTTTTTTTCCCTGTGTATAAACTGAGTCATGACGCTTGTCATACGTGTGTGTTCATGTTTGTATGAGTGTGGCAGACAGAGGGTGGCCTCTGAAGCTGTTCATCTTTTTTCTTTTTTCCAGGAAGGGTCTCTCAATGGCCAGAAACCAACCAAGTAAGTTAATCTGACCTTCCAGTGAGAACCAGGAGTCCACCCAGCTCTAGTTTCCCAGCCCGAGGAGTACAAGCTGTATTGCCTTGCCTGGCTTCTTCTTCCACTGGTTCTAGGAATCGAGCTCTGGTCCACATGTGGGCACAGAAAGCACATTTATTGACTGAATCATCTCCCCAACACCGGAAAACAAATTCTTAAAACTCTACCTAGGAAAAGTCAGGGTAAGAAGGTGGAAGATGGCTCAGTGGTTAAGAGTGTGGCCGAACTTTCAAAAGGTTCTGGGTTGGGTACCAGCACCCCCATGACAGCTTACAACCGTCTATAGCTACAGTTCCAGTGAATCCAGTGCCCTCCTTTGGCCTCCATGGGAATCAGGCACACACATAGTACACGTTAATACAGGAAAATAACTGATGCACAGAAATTAAAGACAAAGCACATAGAGAGAGCAGTCAGTGTGAAGGTGAAGTTCTAAGTTGCAACTCGCTTTCCACCATGAACTGCCTTCCCCGATCCTCACTAGCCTTACGTTTTTGGCGGGGATGGCGGTTCACATGCTGGAGGCTTAAGTGTAGAAGCATCTCTCTGTCCTGTTCCCAGGGCTTGCTTGTATCCTGGCTGTTAACAGACTGGCAAGGCCAGTGCCTCCTATGGCTTTCCATATCCCCTCAGGCTGAAGCCTCAGCTGTGTGACCTCTGCCATTGGAGAAGGTTCTCTCTGTCCGGAGCCTTCCACTGAAGCCTTGTGGGAGCTGTTTTGCAGCTCTGGAGCTCTTTATGGGCAGAGCACTGTGGCCTCGTTTCTATAGCTTGTCCTCAGAGTACCTCTGAGCTCTCCGGATGCAGCAGCCTTAAGACTGAAAGTGTAGCTGCAGGCAGACACCAAGCACTAATGTGGGCCCCAAAGAACAAAAGGCCATGTGTGCTCTTCTGGTCTTCAAAGCTAATTAAGGACACCAAATGTTTACAAATTGCAAACAACAGAACAACAAAAAATAACTCTGCTTTGGTGCATAGGAATTAAAAAAAAGAAAAAAGAAAAAAAGAAAGAAAGCCAGCTTCCAGTGCTCTGGGTCCTCTGCCCCAGAGTATCTGTATAAGATGCTCCAAACTGGCTGGAATCTAGTTTTCCTTCTTGGTAACCCCAGTGTCCAACACCACCCGATTCAATGTAAGTAGGAGAAATCCTGCTTGGAACAAAAAAGTTGAATAGCCCATGAGGAATGGTACCAAAAGTTGCCCTTAGTCGCCCCCCTTTCTTTCTCTTTCTCTCACTGTGTGTATGTGTGTTGTACATGCAAACACATGAACACAAGCATTGGATAGATATTGGGTTTTTAATGTGTGTGTGTGTGTGTGTGTGTGTGTGTGTGTGTGTGCAAGCATGACTATGCTGGTGCCTTTGGAAGCCTCGGTTAACCTCTGGTATAGCTCTCTAGGCACTAGCCACTTGGGTTTGTTTATGTGTGGGGTACACATGTATGCAGCACATGCACACATGCATGAATGGTGCACACATTCATATTTATACATGTAAAGGCCAGAGGAAAGCCCCGGTGTCCTGCTGTATTACTCTCTTCCTTATTTCCTAGAGACAGGGTCTCTCACTGAGTCTAGAGCTAGATGCTGGCCGGCAAGCCTCAGGGATGCACTGTCGCTGTCCACAAAACACAGCAGTTACGGGTTCCTGGTCATGCCAGCTTTGAACTCAGGTCTTCATGTTTGTACAGCAAATGTACTTTCCCACTGAGCCTTCTGTCCAGCTTCCACCTTTGATTTTAGAAGCAAGATCTCTCCCTGGTCAGGTACAAACCAAGTAGGCTACGCTATCTGTCAACCAGACCCGGGAGATCTGAGATCTGTCTGTCTCCACCTTGCCAATGCTGAGATTTTGATCTCAAGCCTTTATGATTGGCTTTTTACTGCTGCTGTGTCCCATTTTGTTCTGTTCTTTAGCTTACAGTTTGAAGATGCAGTCCATCGTGGAGATGAGAGCCTGGTGGCAGGTGTGTAAAGCAGCTGGTCACATGACCTTCAAAGACAGGAAGCAGAGAGAGATGAACGCTGGTGCTCAGATCCTTCTTTTTACTCAGTCTGCAATTGCCAACTCATGAAATGCCACCCACATTTAGAGGGAGTCCTCTCACCTCAACTCAGTCTAGAAACTTCCTCATAGACATGTCCAGAGATTTGTTTCTATAATAATTCTAAGTTCCATCAAATCGACAAGCAAAATTAACTACCATAGGTGATATGTGTGCATATATATTCACAGAGTTGCTGTGTAGCAATTTCCTTCCATCCTGGAGTTAAGTCTTGGGAAACAACTCACAAGTCTCAGGAAGTCCCAGAAACTTACCAGGTTCACAAAACCCCTCCATCCTCAAGGATATTTAAACACTAACAATGGCTTAGGAGAGAAGACTCTGAATCCTGTCATACTTCCTGGACTGGCTGGCTTTGTGTGTCAACTTGACACAAGCTGGAGTTATCACAGAGAAGGGAACCTCCCTTGAGGAAATGCCTCCATAAGATCTAGCTGTAGGGCACTCTCTCAATTATTGATCAAGGGGGAGGGGCCAATGTGAGTGCTGCTGCCCCTGCATTGGTAGTCTTGGATTCTATAAGAAAGCAAGCTGAGAAAGCCAGGGAAAGCAAGCCAGTAAGCAGCATCCCTCCATGGCCTCTGCATCAGCTCCTATCCTTTGTGAATTCCAGTCCTGACTTCATTCAGTGACAAACAGTAATGCAGAAGTATAAGCTGAATTAACCCTTTCCTTCCCCAACTTGCTTCTTGGTCATGACGTTTTTTGTGAAGGGATACAAACCCTAACACACTGCCTATAAATTGTGCAGAGCACCCCAGGGCTCCAACTTTTGTGAGTTGTCACCCAGACAGGCAAAGGTTTTTGATGATACAGCTGTCTTTGCTGCTGTAAGCGACCCTTCACCCACATGTCTGTAAGTAACACCAATCAGCTCCTTCGTTCGCCACGTTGGACTTGTATTGCCAGGGGTGGGGATGGGGTGGAGGGAGGGTGTCACCTATCGGGTCATCTGATCGTGTTTCCCCAGGAACAGCGTCACAAACCTGGATGTGCTGTGCTCATCAGCCATGTAGGACTCACTGAAAGAGCTTTCCCTGAGGGCTGCTTTTAATCACGGAAGTAAATGAGAAGTGAGAGAAAGCACAGATGGTACAATACAGGGATGACCCTTAGGCGGACATCCAGACACGAGACAGACAGCTGTGGAAGTGAGCAGGGCCACACGGAGCTCCCACTGGCTCCCCATTTGGCTCCTGAGTACAGGAGTCACTACCCCCAGCGGTCTTGTCACTTCCTGGCCCACATATTGTTTCCATCACCCCTGTGGGTCTCACAATCCCACCCTGTCTCGCCTCAACAGCTGTGGCTGGAGTCCCGAGTCCCCACAGCAGCAACACTGGGCTGTTTCCTCGACAGCACTGCCCTGTGCGCCCGCATTCCCTTCTCCCAGATGTTCAGGCAGTGTGTTGTTCCTCCTGCATTCTCTTTTTCCACACCAAGTTAGGACCAGAGAGATGGAACGGAACCAACCTGACACTCTGTCCATTTAGGAGAGAGATCTCCTATTTTCTTAGAAACAGCGGTGGAAAAAGCCAAGCGACTCCAAAGAGAGCTGTTTCCTAGATGATTCTGATTTATCTGGAGCCAGAAAATCAGCGGATTTTTTTTTTTTTATTTTATTTTATCATGCCCTTACCTTAAAGCTGGATTGTGTTTAGAATGTGCAAATTGGAAGCAGATTGAATAGTGCCTGCTGCTTGGGGTTCTGGCTTTTTGAAGAAAGCGAGAAGGCTCAGACATGAGCCAGTTTGCCTACACTGAGCAGGCTTATCAGTCCTGGCTAGTCTACAATGGCAGAGCCCCGAAGAGGCCCTGTCCTCTGAAGTATTCTTAAAAAAAAGATTAATTTTATTTTTTTTTTTGGGGGTTGGGGGTGTGTGTATGTGTAGGGGGGGGGGGTACCTGTAGATGCCAGAAGAAGTTGTCAGATCTTCTGGTGCTAGAGTTACAAATGGTTGTGAGTCGCTCAACGTGGAAGTGCATCCAGCTACTCTGCAAGAGCAGCCAGTGCTCTTAACTGCTGAACCATCTCTCCAGCCCCTGCCTTTCTCCTACTTTTTCTCATTTAGCCTAGAGTCCAGCCTAGGGATTGGCATTGGCCACACCCAGGGTAGGTCTTCCTTCACTTGAGCCTCTTTGGAAACACTCTCACAGATATGTGCAAGGGGGTGTCTTGTGGATGATTTTTAAATCCAGTCAGATGGACATTTCCCTGAGAAATGTCTCTCCTCTCAGATGAACACAGGGAAGAAACACCACTAACATGGGCTATGCTTTTTCAAGACCGATGAATCAGTGATGGAGTGAGTCTCTCAGGTGTAGCCTGCCCACCTCTCTAGGTTAGGATTTAGAGAGAGATAACTTTCTGTGTTCCCTATTGTCTGTCTCTTTCTCTGGGATGTGGGCCAGAGCCTGAGTGTGCTTTGTGGTACTCTGGGCATCTTTCGCCTCTCTCTTTTGCTGTGTGGCTGTTTGTCAAACCTCTATGCCTAACTCAAATGGGTGTGGCTCCTTTCCGTGTCCCTTCAGCTGCTGTTGCTGCTGCTGCTGAGATGCACAGCTCACTACCCTAGTGGTTTTTTTTGTTTGTTTTTTTCTCTTAATCTTTATGTTTTTAAAAAAGAAAAAGAGCAGGGCTGGAGAGATGGCTCAGCAGTTAAGAGCACTGACTGCTCTTCCAGAGGTCCTGAGTTCAATTCCCAGCAACTACATGGTCGCTCACAGCCACCTGTAATGGGATCTGATGATCCCATCTGGTCTGAAGACCACAACAGTGTACTCATATGCATAAGATAAATAAATAGATCTTTAAAAACAAGAAAAAAGAAAGAAAAAAAAAGAGCAAAGACTCATCACTTAACATTTCCCAAACTTCTCTGGCAGTAGTCTTTTTCTCTGAAAATGACTTTGAGAGAGTTGGTGTATGGACTGTGTAGGGTGACTGAGCAAGCTGAGTAGCTCAGTCTACTGACGGCAGCGGCAGGTTCACAGCAGCTATTTGATGCTAGGATGAACTGCTAGTGTTTTGTGTTCTCCAACCTTCCACTCCTGAGGGATAAACAGTTATCACATGACCATAATTAATCACCACTTACAGGAGATAACTGAATAAAAAAAACCTTCTCAGAAGAGATACAGCACACATGAAAATGGCCCATGTTGACTGACCATGTTGACCATGGCCATTATCAACTGAACAGTGATTTTTTTTTCTTTGCAGGAGAACACAACCTGCGGTGACATGTGAGCAACTGGAATCACTGACATCATTCCTTTTACAGTGACTAGCATGCATTTTTATCAGATAGAATTACAGGGGCATAGGTGTGCCTGACGGAAGAGACCGGAGGAGAGCTCTGGAATCTAAGACAATATTAGGGTCTCAGATCACAACTGTATATCAGGAAACGATGAGTGTATGTGGGGACACTGGCAAACACGCACATGCCTGCACACAATGCACACATGCACTCATGCAGGCACACACACACACACACACACACACACACACACACACACACACACA
>JADRCD010229830.1:0-15583 GCA_019843815.1 Montemys delectorum | reverse complement strand
TGGAGGGAGTGTGCAATGCCTGGAGGGAGTGTGCAATGCCTGGAGGGGGTGTGCAATGCCTGGAGGGGGTGTGCAATGCCTGGAGGGGGTGTGCAATGCCTGGAGGGAGTGTGCAATGCCTGGAGGGTGTGTGTGCAATGCCTGGAGGGAGTGTGCAATGCCTGGACGAGTTGGGCATGCAATCAAGTGAGTGTGATAATTTCAAGTGAAAATACTTTAAATTTAATTTTTCAAACTGTTGGAGGGTTTTATACCTGAGTACTGTATTTAAATCATTTCCACCTCTCCTCTCTCTCCAACTCCTCCCCTGTCTTATCCCACTTCGTCTCAAATTCATAAGCTCTTTTAAGAACTATTAGTGTTTTACAAACATACAAGTATATATGTATATATGTGTATATGTATGTGTCTATGTGTATATTGTATATCTGTACACATGTATATGTGTATATATATGTAGATGTAGATGATGTATATGTATATGTATATATTCCTACTGAGCGCATTTAATGTTACTTCTAAGCACATGTGTTTAGGACTGACCACTTGAGACTGGATAATGTCAGGGAGCTCCTCCCTTGAGAAAACAGACTCTCCCTCTCTCAGCAGCCCTTAATTGCCAACAACTATCTCTTCATCCAGGGGTGGGACCTTGTGAGACTTCCCCATCCACCTTGGCATGACAGCTGGTACTTTCATTATGGGTCTTATCTAGGCAGCCACATTGCTGTGATTTCATGAGAGTAGCACCCATGCTATAAAAAGTATTTATACCTATAAACTTTTTCCTGCCAAAGTTAGGCAATCTCCCGACACTCCCGTTCTGTCTACTTGTGACTCAGACCCTTGGACAGAAGGAGTTTTCCTGACCATCTATGAATTCCTCCACCATCTCCCGGTGTCATTTTTTGTGGTTTCTCTTGCTTAATTGACCAGGATTGACCAAAGGGTATAGTTTGGGAATAGTCTTGCCTTTGTTCAGCAGACTGGGCTGAGTCCCGTGGGACTCAGGTTTACTCTGGCTGCTTGCTCTCACCCCCTCCTCCCACTGTCTTCTCCCTGCTATATTCTTTCCACTTCAGTTTACTCTCCAGGAACTCCAGGAAAGCAGCTCAAGTCTTAGTTCTTTCAGAGAATTTAATTCGCTTACTTTGAAGGAGAAGTTTCAGACGGGCACACCAGATTCAGGACACTGGTCAAATGCCTGCCTGCTGCCTTCAGGGGAGACTCCAGAGAGGGACTGCTAGTCTTTCCTTTTACAAACACGGGGTTCATAGACAGGGAGTTTTCAAGGAATCACAGCATGGTAACAGTTTGCTCCTCCTCACACCAACAGTCTGTGCATGAGTTAATCTAAGCAACTTGGTTATTCAGACATAGTCACCAAGAAAATAGGATCCACACTGAGCTAGTCTTCCAGTCTCAGGGATGATGAACAACACAAATAGTTTTGCTTGACTTGTATGTCTCACTACTTTGAAGGGACTTGGGAAAACAAGCCTTGGGTTTTTATCTCCTGGGTGCAGTTTGGCTTGTTGAGCCCAAGCACATCAGAGTACCCTGCTGTCCAATAAGGAAAGACACACCCTATGTATGCTGGATGTTTCCTCATTGTCAGGGTGCTTTGTCCTCTACACATTCTGCTTGAGAATTGTAAGCAAGATGGGGGTAAAAAAAGACTCAGTTAGGGCCACTGGGGAACCTGTCTTCTTGCAGTCAATCCTAAGGCTTGCAATTGTATAGACTAAAGACAATTTTCAGGAACATTTTATTGCCATTTTCTTTTTAGATACTTTACTATCTTTTGAAACCATGTGGGAAACATTTTTCAGTTGCTTTTAATATAAGTGAGTGGGGTTTTTGTTTGTTTGTTTGTTTTCTTTTTTTTTTTTTATAAGTTGTTGGTTTTTAAGCTGACTTTCCTTAGGTGTGAGTGATGGCATTGGTACCCAGAGCCTACTTGTAGTTGGCTCCAACGAGATGATGGAAGCCCAAGGAGACCTGGAGGATCTTTGCCTAAGCAGCTGCACTGGATGGAGACAGCTTTCAGCAAGACAGTGGGCAGGGGTGGGGGTGGGGGCAAGATGGAGAGAAGGGTGCTGTCCATGGTTTGGGATTCCTCAGACCAGACCTTTGGAGGACTGGCACATAAAACATAAATCTCCCTGTTTTCTCCTCTTCCCAAAACCAAAGACCCTGCTTGTTAGTTATCCTCAGATAAAACTAGGCACCCCTGTGTGCTCAGCTGACTCTGAATTCTGGCAAGCCTGTGGATGAAGCCTTGACTTTGATTGTTGGCTCCCTCAGCTGTGTGTCTGCAGGAAAGATAAATGGCTGTTTCACAGCAGCCACCGAAGTCAAAAGAGTCTCGTGTTCTGAATACATCCTAGACTGACAAATTAAAACTTTGAATTTATTTTTAACACTCTTCATGTCAGGAGCAGCCAGAGTACTCCAAAGTTCTTATATGCTATGGCCCTGAAGGCATGCTGATTGTAGGTAATCCCAAAATCTTTATTCCATCCATTGGCCACAAAAATGGAGCATCCCCAAACTATGTCAGGGAAAATGGTAAGTTATTCAGTGACACCATGGGCTCCTCGGATCTGAACATACATCAGAGAGCAGTCTGAATGCTGTTACAGATGGCCCTCTGTACTAGAGACCTAGGAGAGCTACCATGGAGCATAACATCTTGTCCTTCACGTAGATATTGAGCAAAGAGTGCTCCCACCTGGTCCTCTTTCCTGTTGTTTCTCAAGCAAGAGCTGCCACACTTTCAGGAATGCTCACCTTTGGCACTTAAGTGAGAATTAGGAGCTGAAAGTAGCTAAGATGAGAAGGAAGAAAGATGGGGTAGAAAGGAGAGGAAGGGGGAAAGGAGGCCTGCTAATTCCTCCTCCTTAAAGCTCCTTTTCCTACACTGCGGTTCACAGAAGCCACACGGCAAACTTTCTACTTCCCAGCCCTAGGCTGGGTGTTCTATCTTAACTGGATCCTGCCTGGTGGCTTTCAAACACTGACATTCCCAGCACAGGGGTCCTGATTCTGCTCTTGGTTCCCACACCAGGAAGCTAATGAGAAACTTCAGGATGGCTTCCAGCATCCTGGAGAGGAGGGCTGGGCAAGAGGAGGGATAGAGGGGGTGGACAGGCGGGCGAGGGAGGGAACAGCTCCTTGGTTCTGACAGGATTATTCATGTAATCATACCCTGTGGAGATTTAGAACTTGGGCAAAGTATTTTTAAGTGCATTAACTATTCCCCACTCAAGGGGAGGGACACAAACAGCAATCCGAAGACGGGCACATCTGACTTGTGACCTCAGTCACTGAACCTGAAACTTTTTGTTATTTTGGCTTTTGTAAACAACCAGCAATTAAAGATTCTTAGTGGAAGGTATAGTTACTCTGGAAAAGGCAGAAGAGAATCATCATTGAGCAAATCAGTGTTGAACAAAATCTATAAATTTTATTGAGGCTGGTTGTGCAAGGATGTTGATCTGATTGATGGCTGCTCACTTGGTTTGTCTCATCACCTCTGGATGCGTCCTTTTCCTAGTCTCGCCCCACCAAGCCTTCATTGTGCTTTGTGCTCACCTATTTTCCTCTCACTGACCACACAAAAGCAGATAGCATCTGTCCTAGGAAAATCCAGAAGAGCTCAGAAGACTCAGGTGACACTAGCAGCTTTCTTCCTGCTGTCCACTTCAAGTCCTCGGAAGATCTAACCTTTTCCTTCCTGCAGAGACTCCACCCTTACTTCAGATATCTGGAATCCACAAAAGCTTGACTTCTCTAATGAGGTTGTCCAAAGGACTCAGCCTTGTCTTTGCCATTAATAATCATCTCTCTGTTCCCTGTACACCGCAATCATTTTATAGACTTAATACAGACAAAAGAAGAGAGAGTGAGTGAAGGTCCAGTCTGTGATTTTCAGTGTCTCGGTCAGATGGACTGCCATATCAAAATATCACAGACTTGTGCTCTCACACTTCTGGAGCTTAGAATTATAAGTTGAGGTATCAACAAGTTTAGAATCTGTGGAAGGCTCTCTTCTGGGGATGCAAATGACTGCACTCTTGCTGAATCCTTCAGTGAGGCAGGGAGCTTCTCGAATAGACATCTAACACAATCACGTTGGAGATTTTGGCTTTAGTTTAAAATTAGAGGAGACACAACCAGCATTTAGTCTATAGCATTCAATAAAGACACTCACCCCATCATGAACTGTGTGGGAAATTGTAGTTTTGGTTGTCATGGAGATCAGGATAACACTGACATTTAGTAGAGATGTTAGACATTCTATAATACACACAACCCAATGACATTTCCCCCACATGCTCTCTCTCTCTCCCCTTCCCCCTCTTTATGTAAGTTAGATTTCCATGCTGTAATTAAATATCTGAGACATTTACATTATAAAGAGAAAATGTTGGCTTTGGCTCCCATGTTCGGAGTCTTCAGTCTAATTCTGGACTGCCCCATTGCTTTGGGCCTCAAATAGAAATGACAGCTAGCAACGAAAGAGAGCATGCCTCAGAACAAAACCAGCTTCCCTGTGAGCCAGCAAGCAAAACAAAGAGATGAGATCATGTCATCCCCAGTGTCCTGAGACCTCACATCTAAAAGATCCCAGGAGACCAAGTCTTGAACACATGGACTCTTGATGCATGTTCAAGACTCAAGTATAACATCAGAGCTCTCTGCAGGTTTTCCAGTGTGCCATTGGATAGTCACAGGGCTGTGCCTAATCATCTAAGCCTGTGACATGATTCTGCTGTGCTTGTAAAGGAAATATGTATATTATGAATGCATTTTTCACATTATGGAAATGTGTGCTTTCTTCACAGCTTATTGAATCTAACATGTTCCGTCTAACATGTTTCTGTCCATTTATGGAGTTTCTATGGGCTTTTGAGTCACGTTATCTAGAGTGCTTGGTCCCAACAACTATACTTTGAAATATATGTTTTATAATTAATTACAAATTATACTACTTTCATTTTAGAGTTTAAGTATTTTATTTCTATTTTAAAATTATGTCCTGATATCGATTATCTTATCTATGAATTTCATGGTTAATAGTCATTATAAAATATATGCTAATAAAAGATTTTGATTCATGGATGGTCCATTATTTATCTGACCCATCTTGATCAATCCATGATTGATGAATATTGGATTATTTTCAATGTTTAATAAATAATCTATAAATAATTTATATTTATGTTATAAATAATATCAAGATAAAGTCTCTCTTTATTTGTCTCTCTATATACATATATGTGTACATAAATATTCTATCTCATATCTTCACAGTGCTTGTATTTTTATTAATTACATTAAAACCCAGGGAATATTTTTTGTGCACAGATCTATTTTCTAGCAACAGTGGAATATGAAGTGATCTTGACCTCACGCTGCTGGTTGATAATAACTTGGGTTCAGACGTGGTTGTCTATTCTGGCCAGTGCAGGTGACTTTTCTGGAGATGCTTGTAGAAGGGTTACACAACACAAGTATTGTCATTCAAGGCATTGAAAGTGCAAGTGTCAGCACAGATGGCTTCATCTGAAGCCTTTTCTCTTGGTCTGTAATTGCTGTGCAATCTCTATGTGCTCAAGGCCTCTTGTGCATAGCTGTGGTGCTGATGCTAGGATGGGAGCAAGTGAGAAACTGAGGATGAATTCCTTAAGGTCTCAGCATATACAGCCCCTAGTGCGGTTATATCAGAGCTCTACCCTTAGGAACACAGTCAACCTTGTTAGTCTTCTAAAGGCTCTATCACTAAATGCAATTACATTGAGGGATAGTGATTTGGTATTTAAGTTCTAGGATAGACACAATTCACTCCATAGCACAAGGTGTGTCTTTTATGGGGGGCTGTGGTCACTGTCACCCACTGCCTGCTCAACAGTGTCCTTTGTCATTCGTTTATCACTAAGGGCTTTCTGTATTTCTTATACCAAAAATAAAAAGAGGCCAAGAGTCCAGCTCTGTCAGTAGAGTGATTGCCTAGCATGTACAAGGCCATTGGCTCAGTTCCCAGGACTCACAGACTGGACATGGTGGAAGCACATCTGTAACCTGGCTTTCAAAGAGTAGATGAAGATCAAAAGTTCAAAGTTATCCATAGCCATGTAGGGAATTTGAAACCAGTATGGAATACAAGGAAACTTGTCTCAAAAATAAATAAGCAAAGGAATTTTAATTGGTATTATGTTTATGTGCTAGTTTGGATGTACAACGTTCCCCAAAGGCTTCTGTGTTCAGCCTGGCACTGCTGGGAAGATGACAAAATCTTTGAGAGGTGGAGCCTCATGAGAAAGGTCTGGTCATGGGAACCTGCCCTCAGAAAGGGTGTGGAACCTCAATCTCTTCTTCTTCTTTTTGTTTCCAGGCATGAGGTGCCAGGGTTTGCTCTATCTCCCTTTCCCAGTCACAAAAGCAGGGGGTTCAAGTAGACTAAACCCACAAAACAACGAGCAGAAGCAAACCGTTCTTCTTCCTAACTTCTCTACCATAGCTGTTAGGCTATGGAAAAGGGACCAATACACTATCTCTCTCTCTCTCTCTCTCTTTTTTTTTTTTTTTTTAAAAAAAGACTTATTTATGTTTATTTACAAGGATGTGAATGTCTGTCTATGTGCATGAACACATGTGTGCATGTGCTAACAGAGGTCAAAAGAAGGTGTCAGATTGCCTGGAATTACAAAAACCCGACAAAGATGTTGGGAGGTAAACTCATCCCTCTGAAAGAGCAACCAGCGTTCAGAACTGCTGAGCCATCTCTCCAGCCCCGTAGTACTACATTATCTCGATAGAATGGGAAAGCAAAATTAGGAGACATTGGGAGGGCCATGAGTTCCCAGCACAGTGGGAGATCATACACATGTTTAAGAAAGCAGAGAATATTCTTAGGTGTTTATATGCCAACAGAATGTGACCTTGCTGAAGGATGAAACTGGAGATCCAGGACCAAACAAGCTGTGAGAACTGTCCCCAGTGTGAATTACATAACTGAGTCACCCACTTGGCCTTGAGAGTAGGTCTGGGCCCCCCCTCCTTGCCCCCATTTTCCTTTGGCTCCTGGTGTGCATGCCTCTACTGAAGTGACATTACCTTTCCTTGCATGAATATAAAGAGAATATGAACATAAGGGGAGGAGAGCTGCAGACCCCACCAGCCACAGGGCATGCTTTAGGTTTTTCTTCTGCTCCTAGGAGTATCTTCGGGGCAGTGGAGCTGCCATCCCCTCGGGAAATAGATTGCTACATTCTCTTTGCTTGCGCATTGCAGACACCACTTGATCTGTTTTCTAGTCACACAAATGCACCGCAGTGGGAAGGATGGAGGCCAAGTCTCCTTGCTGCCGAGAGCTGAAGCCAGCCAGCCCAACTGGCCATTCTGCCCAGTTCTTCGGCTCAGAAGGGAGCCAGGATGTTTGTGTGTGCCCCTTTCCCTTCCTAAGCTCCGGCTTGCTGCTTGCTGGAATAACAGGCTACGAATTCACAATGGAATCAAACAGTTCCAAGGGCTCCTGCCTTAACAACAGCCGCAGGTTCTGTAAAGGTACTAGACACACAGAGGAAAAGAATAGTATCAATCAGCTTCCTACGGAGCTTCCAGATCTCTTTGCTGAATATAGTTGGAAATTTCCAGTGATTATCACCCTTGTTTCCAAGAGAATCAAAAAGGTTGCAGACTGTGCGGCACAGTCAATGGCAGTTTAAGGAAAACAGACAAACCCGTCTATTTTCCAAGCCCTGGATTTACTTTTTATTCTCAACATGCAGCCCATAAATAACCCGTCTTGGTTTGAACTGATTAATAGTGAATATGGAATTCTAGTGGCTCCTAGGCCAGTCTTTGTTCCGAGGGAGACATTTTCCTTTGCTGGTGTCATTTGATAACTGTCTCCAGATCACACCCCTTGTGTGGAAGAACATTTGCCACAACTCTAATAGAGGAAAGCACTGTCCAGGGACAGTGTGGTGGCATCCTGACTGCAGAGTCCCTGCTCTTTCTCGCAGTGTTTATAAAGCCTCTGGGATATTTGAGCATCACCTCAATTTGAAGCAATTGTTGAGCACTTATAGTGCAGTTGGCAAGGCACTTTAGCTCATTTTACAATCCAGTGAAAAATAGAAGCTGTGGGAGCTAAGACTATGTCGTGATCTCTGCACAGGGCAAGAGGAGCTTACCCCAGTGTGTTCTCTTTATCTGTTACCTTTAATAGCCACTGAGGAGACAGTGGCTAGCAGCCACCCCAAACCTATGCTCTGGCGTTTCATCCCTTTAAATACTACATTAGAGAGCTGAATTAGTATCTGACCCTAAAAGCAGGAAAGAACATGGAATGGACACAGCAGGTTCTGTGGGAACAGAACCAGCCTGCATTGAGAAAGTAAAGACTCCATCTCAAACCTTGAGAAAGGGGCATTAGAGGAGACCCCCACCTGACTCAGCAGCTGCAGAGCCATAGGAGAACTGTGTGAATTGTGTGCATCCTCTGAGACACTCATCACCCCCTCTTGGAGTCAAGAAACCAGTGCTGTCCCCGACCCTGTGTAGCTCTTATTACCATAAGGGACTTGGTTTTGGATCCATGCCTCGATTGTGGCCTTCCTATTACAAATAGAGGATACCTAGAGACCTCCTACAGGACCTTCCACCAACTCCAAAGGACCTAGATTCCTACTCACCCTTCCTCCCATCCCATAGACATACTTTGACTTAGTGTGAAGGATAGAGGAAACAACATTGTCATTGAACTAGGATAAAACCAGGTTCAGAAGAAGAAAACCAAAAGGAAGAGAAGAACTCATTCCATAGAAGAAGAGCTTGTATTTCTTGCCATCTCTCTCAATGAGTTCGCCACCTGATTTGTTGTGCCCACCCAGCATCGCAAAGTCAGCCCCTGCCCCTGCCAAAATCAAGAAGTTGGAAAAGATGCACCTGGCCAAGGATCTTCCTGCCATGACCCCCCAGTCTCCTTACCAAAAGCCTTTGCCACATCCCAAGGACAGATGCAGCCTCCATCCTACAAATGGAATGCTGTGAGAGACCATAGATTTCTCAAGAGTTCTCAACTGCCCATGTCAAAGTGGACTAGAACTTGTGTCATGACCAGGACTTCACCAGAGACCCACACTGCAGAAAATAGTCGCTTCTGAGCAGCCACAAAGCCTCTCCAGGTCTTGAGTCTTACTGAAATGATATGGCCTTAGAGGCCATGAGCAGCATCTGCACACTCCATCACTGCACTGAGCTATGGATACCCCACTCCAATTTTCTTCTGAGTTGTGCAGACAGAGCCTGGGAAGAGTGACAAAAGTGAGAGTGACCTGTCCTATGGTTTTTGCCTCCAACCAGGCAGATGAGATGATGGCCCCAAAGAAACAGCTCAGCAGGACCAATTCCCGCTTTGATGATGTCAGCCCCAGAGAGGATTAGCTCTTCTACCATCTCTCCTGTTACTACATTTCCTGCCTGAGACAATGATCGAAACAGCATTCTTAGGATCAGTGGTGGAGAAGAGCTTTTATGCTCTCATATAATCCATGCCTCAATTGTGACCTTCCTATTACAAATAGAGGATACCTAGAGACCTCCTACAGGACCTCCACCAATTCCAAAGGACCTAGATTCCTACTCACCCTCCCTCCCACCCCACAGACATACTTTGACTTAGTGTGAAGGATAGGGGAAGCAACATTGTCATTGAACTAGGATAAAACCAGGTCCGGAATGACCTTTAAGACAGCAAGGTGCACAACAAGACAAAGTGGCATTAAAGAGCAGTTGATGAGTCAGAAATCCCACTCAGATTGACAGTAGTGCCCTTCCACTACAGGGGACTACTGCCCAGTCCTAAAGCTCTCTACCTTGAGAAAAATGGAAAGACATTAGAATGTGGGCTCAAATAACCGCCTGCCCAACAGTATGTGGACAATGCGACATCCCCCTTCAATGCTGTGAAGAAAATGAAGCCTTGGATTTTGTCTCTACTAAGCTTCTAAAAAAATAAAAAAGAATTGTGTCAAATAGCATTTTACATTGACACAGTTGATTGTCACAGTCACTGGGGCAAAGGTCAGCCCTTGTGAAGCAATCTTAACAGGTCAAGCAAGGAAAACCCTTTAACCCAGACCTTTGGCCCATTTGTTGAGAACAGATCTGTTGTATATATATATACAAACCACGTGTAATTCTGCCTTTGCATTTTTACTGTTTGTTAGTGGATGGGAATCACGTAGCCCAATAGGTTTTACAATGACATTTCTGTACCTATGAACAAGCTACTTTGATCTTATTTATCAGCCATTCCTCACAAGTACTTCCTCCTCTCCTCTTCCTGTCCCCTTCTTATTTCCTAATTGTCTTTAAAGGGTTTTATTTCTAGATTTCCATAAAATAAAAATATGATATACTTGTCTGACTCTGGCTTCTTCACTTGAAAGTGATTTCCAGATCCTCTTATTTTCCTGCAATTTTCATTAATATTGTTAATCTTAATGGCTGAATAACACTCAGGAGGTGGTGTGTGTGTGTGAGTGTGTGTGTGTGTGTGTGTGTGTGTGTGTGTCCTAATCAGCTTCAATTGTCAATTTGACACAGACAGCCTAGAGTCATCTGGGAAGAGGAAAAACCTCCATAGAGGGACTACCTAGATTAGATTTGCCTGTGGGCAAGTCTATGGAGATCATCTTGATTACTAATACATGGCCTGGTAAGTGGTCCTGGGCTCTGTAAGAAAGCTAGCCAAGCAAGGGCAGGAAACAAGCCAGTGGACATCAGTCCTCCGTAGCTTCTGCTCCAAGTTTCTGCTTGGGTATCCTTCACTGGTGGAATGTGACCTAGATGTGTAAGCCAAAGAAACCCCTGAGTCCTGTGAGCAGCTTTTAGTCAGAATATCATTATAGCAATAAGAAAGAAAACTAGATGTGTGTAAGTGTGCATCTGTACATGTTGTATGTGTATGTGCATGTATGTGCATGTGTGTATACATGCTTGCATGGATATGTGTGCATGTGTTTGCACATGTGTATGTGCATGTTTGTGTACATATGTATATGTGTGTGCAAGTGTGTACATGCATGTGTGTGTATGTGTTACACATGTGTGTGTGCCTCTCTTTATGTGCATTTACTTTATCCATGTTTCTCTTGAGAAGTATGACTAGGGTGAGTGCATGACTTGATGTCCTGAACAGTGCTTTTGTTGATGTTAAATAGTTTGTTTCCATACTTATGAACAGTATACCCAATTGCTATGGTAATTACATTTTTAGCATTGCGGATCCTGAGTTCTGATTTCTATCATGGAAATATAATGTCCCATCCCACTCTCCAAAAAGCAGAAGAATATAGATTTTTAAAACATGCAAGAAGACAGATTTCCTGTCTTCTGTAGAGGGCCAAGGTGTGGGCAACCGAGAAAGATGTCACTGGTGTTTCCCAGCTCTTCTCTCTGTGGCCACCTAGCTTCAGTCTACTTAGTGACAGTAGTCTCAGTGCTACTGGAATTCTCTTCTGTCCTCTGCGGTAAGAACTGGGCAACTAGGGGCTGTAGTTTATGGACAGAGCCAGCTGTAAATATTCTGATGGTCAGGACTGAGTGTCTGTTATCTTTGGATGTATGGCCTTGGGATGAAGGATGTGCTCGGGCTGCAATAATCCCCACTGGTAAGTAACCACAGAATACAGCTCTTTCCACCCTGTAACTTGCCAATTAAGTTCTCATACACAACTACACGTAACCCCTTATTCCTTGAGAATTCTCCTATCTTGCTTTTCTGATAGATGGCCCCCATCACTCCCACTATCCCAGGTCCCTTTCCCCAACATGAGATGTGTAGCTTGGTGGTGCAGCCTTTCATTTCTATTTGTCCTGCTTCTCTAGGCTGCACTCCCCAAACCATGTTTGACACTGTAACAGTTCCTGGAGATGAGACGATACAGAGTTCTCCTAAGGCTGCAGACTCACAGGAGTCTCACAGAATGAATTCTTGACGCTACACAGCAACCAACAGATGAAGAGATAACTTTCCCTGAAATTGTATGTCAGGTGGTTCTAGTACGCCTGCCTGCTTAGGCTGCAAATATGGCTCCTTCTGCTCTCTAAAATCTGTCCTTTCTATCTATATGTCTATCATCAATTATAGATATAATTGATATCTATCTTATTTCTATCCATATCTGATATTTATCTATTTCTATTATATCTGATGTCTATCTATCCATCCATCCACTCATCCATCCACCCACCCATCCATCATCTATCTTCATCTCTATCATATATGCCAATCACCTATATATTTATATATTATCTATTTGTGTCATTTATCTATCATCAATCTATTTCTATCATCAAACATATCCAGTTATCATCTCTATCTCTCTAAATCCTTCTCTATAATTTTGTCTATTATCTATATCTGTCTATTACCTATATCTATTACTTATATTATTATCTCTGTCTATAGCCCACATATTTGCATGTCATCTATCTATCTATCTATCTATCTATCTATCTATCTATCTATCTATCTATCTCTGTTCAGTGTTCACTACTGTCATGTCAGAGCCTTCCCATGGTCACCCATGTCAAAGAATGACTGCTCTCCAGCTGTTTTGGTTCTGTGCCTTGTGCATACTAGTGATTGGTAACTGTCACTGATCTATGGTCTTCTCTCTCAGTCACACTTAAGTTTTTATACAAACCACTGAGTAAGGCCTGTGTGTCCTTTGGTCAAGTGTCCATTCTGTAGCTTATCCAGAGCGAGGCCTGGACTAGAATAAAAGACATGAGAAGGTTCTGGATTTCATATGGGTTATAAATGAATCTTGTTTTAGATCAGCTTTGGCTTTCTTTTGGCAGCCTTCCCACTCTACAGGCAAAAAATGAAGAGAAATTCAACTTAAGACAAACACAGGGTGAAAAGTTGTGGTTCTTACATACTAATAACCCCCAAAAATGTCTTTCAAACTAATAAGATTGGGCTTACATTGGCCTCAAGCCTAGCCTCCTTTCTAAGGAACAAGAAAAAAGGAAGACTCAGAGTACACTAAACTCTTTCTTTATTCATACATTATAATAATAAACGCATGAAGACATTTACTTTTCTTGGTGAATGACTTTCACTAATTGCTTCAAGAAAGTCAAGTTAAAATATAATCCCCTGCAATAAGTGAGAGCAGGTCATCTAGACAGATCATCTCCTGAGAGCAGGTCATCTTCCAGAGCAGGTCATCTTCCAGAGCAGGTCATCTTCCAGAGCAGGTCATCTTCCAGAAGAAAAGCTGTCTGATGAGATTCATGTCAAGATAATGCTTATGCTTTTCCCTGACAGTGGCGACCACACAATGTATGGAAGCTCTGAATTCCATTTATGTGGTCAGGTGATGAGAAATGAGGAAAAGGAGAATCACTTTTCTATTGGGATAAAACAATACTCTTAGACTCTAATATCAGGGGTGTGTGTCCAGGAGGACACTTCTGAGATCATTTTTTCCCTACCAAGTATTATATTTAAATATTCATTCAGTCCTATGGCCACATTGTGTTCTAGTCAATGTCATCAATGGCAAGATTGTGTTTATTTATTTTATTTTATTTGCATTTGTGTATGTATGCGCACACACATGCATGTGTGCACATGTATACAAATGCACATGCCCATGAATGCACTCGGAAGGACCAAAGGAGGGTACCAGGTGTCCTGCTCTGTCATTTTCCGTCTTACTTCCTTGAGACAGGGTCTCTCACTGAACTTGGAGCTATGCTGGCAGCGAGCAAGGCCCAGATTCTCCCATCTCAGCTCTTCACAGCACACACAGCCATGCCTGACTTTATACTTCAGTGCTAGGGATCTATATGTCTCTATGCTTGTGGAGTTCGTATTCTTACTCATAGATGCATCTCTACAGATCCTGAAGTTTTGACTGTCACGAAAAGTGGTCTACAATCATCACAGATATCATTACAGGTGGAGAAGAAGGCAAATAGAATCTGTTAGCCAAAAAGCTCAACCTCATTATGCCACATTGGGAGAGGAGCAGGTGGTAGAGGAAATATCAAAATGGGATGAGAAGATGAAATATTTTAAAAATAGACAGGAGCACAAAGATAATAAAGGTTACCAAGAATTCATCTCACAATGACAACTACTATGTCCCTGAGGCTGCTTCCTTGCCTCTGGGTGTTTGGGACTTTGCTTTACAAAATCCTCTATGTGTTTAATAGATTCCCATAAAATTACTTTTGTTTTGTGATTGTTTCAAGAGCAATATGTAAGTCATGGGAGGTGGCGGGAAAGGCACCTTAATGAAAAACAATCCATTTTCCAAAGAAATACCCACGTTTAACATTTGACACTTAGATTGATTTTCCATCCAATGTATTAAGTGACATTTGGAGCAAAAAGAAAATAAAGTTCAAAAAGTTCAGACTGGGAAATGAGCACAGTCGACGTGTGAGATTAGGGAAATGATTTTTCTTCTCAATTCTCAACACGCGTCACAGGACATTTTTGTGATGAGAATTTGGTGGTGCTCCTCACAGGGTTGTGCTCCTTGTAGATAGGGAGTCGGGCCCCACATAAGACTATCTCCAAACTCAGATGTCAATTTCAAGCTGTAAGTTACTGGCTGTGGGTCTGACCTGGCAGGATACTGAAGGCAGCTAGAACCTTTCTCCCCAAGTTCAATTCATTTGCTATCGAAGATCACAAAATACAGGGAAGTGCTCTACCACAGCTTGACCAGTCTATTGGATTAACAAAATGTGTCATAGAGAACACAGATAAACAAGTGGATGAAAAGTCCAGGGAGTGAGGTCCAGAAGGATCCCAAGTACAGGAGTTCTTATACCGTAGGTTTGGGATACACAATCCTCCTACTGTGTGGGTGTGTTCGCCACCTAAAAGTCCCACAAACCCTGTTCTTCAGAGATTATCCTAGGGGGTTCTTCATGATTGATTATGGATTCCTTCTCTAGTCCTCTCTTTCCCAAAATGGATCTGACGTTTCCAAGTTTCTCATCCTTCCTTGTCTAAGGGCCCCCGTGATCACAGATTAGATCGAAAATCACTTCTAGAACTCCTGCAGTTTAGGAGGTGGCAGGTTTCGGGCACTCCATCAGGAAGCACATGCATCTTACACACTAGAGTATCATAGTTGTTTATAGACAAAGCCTTGTCCTTTCCTGGCAATATGGTATTGTTTTCACTTTATGTGTATGAGTATTTTGTTTGCATGTATGTGTACCATGTGAGCCCAGTACCCACAGAGGTGAGAAGAGGGCATCAGAGCCCCTGAAACTGGAGTTACAGATGTTTGTGTTCTGCATATGGGAGCTAGAAATCAAACCTAGATCTTTTGCAAGAGTAGCCAGTGCTCTTAACTGCTAAGCTACCGCTTCAGTCCCTCAACTCTTTTTAAATTATGGAAAAGTACATTATCTAGAGAAATTGTTTTATATTGTTACTATTTATAATTTTTGTTTTAAGTTAAAATGACATAGTGACTACTTTTTATTATTAAATATTCTGTTAAAAATTAATTTTTAATGGCATACTTTA
>JADRCD010229829.1:0-25417 GCA_019843815.1 Montemys delectorum | reverse complement strand
GTCTTCAGTTCTGTTCCATTGATCTACCTGCCTGTCACTGCACCATACAGTTTTTATCACAATTGCTATGCAGTACAGCTTAAGGTCTGGAATGGTGATTCCACCAGAGGTTCCTTTATTGTTGAGAATAGTTTTGGCTATCCTGGGTTTTTTGATATTCCACAAGAATTTGCAAATTGCTCTTTCTAAATCTGTGAAGAATTGAGTTGGAATTTTGATGGGGATTGCATTGAATCTGTAGATTGCCTTTGGCAAGATGGCCATATTTACTATATTAATCCTGCCAATCCAGAAGCATGGGAGATCTTTCCATCTTCTGAGATCTTCTTCAATTTCCGTCTTCAAAGACTTGAAGTTCTTGTCAAACAGATCTTTTACTTACTTAGTTAGAGTTACACCAAAGTATTTTATATTATTTGTAACTATTGTAAAGGATGTTGTTTCCCTAATTTCTCTCTCTGCCTGTTTATCCTCTGTGGAGAGGAAGGCCTCTGATTTTCTTGAGTTAATTTTATATCTAGCTACTTTGCTGAAGTTGTTTATCAGGTTTAGGAGCTCTCTGGTGGAATTTTTGGGGTCTCTTAAGTATACTATCATATAATCAGCAAATAGTGATAATTTGACTTCTTCCTTTCCAATTCGTATCCCTTTGATTTCCTTTTGTTGTCTAATTGCTCTGGCTAGGACTTCAAGTACAATATTGAATAGGTAGGGAGAGAGTGGGCAACCTTGTCTAGTTCCTGATTTTAGTGGGATTGTTTCAAGTTTCTCTCCATTTAGTTTGATGTTGGCTACTGGTTTTCTGTATATTATTTTTACTATGTTTAAGTATGGGCCTTGAATTCCTGATCTTTCCAAGACTTTTATCATGAAGGGATGTTTAATTTTGTCAAATGCTTTCTCAGCATCTAATGAGATGACCGTATGGTTTTTTTCTTTGAGTTTGTTTATATAGTGAATTACATTGATGAATTTCCATATATTGAACCATCCCTGCATCCCTGGGAAGAAGCCTACTTGATCATGGTGGATGATCATTTTGATGTGTTCTTTGATTCAGTTTTCAAGAATTTTATTGAGTATTTTTGCATCGATATTCATAAAGGAATTTGTTCTGAAGTTTTCTTTCTTTGTTAGGTCTTTGTGTGGTTTAGGTATAAGTGTAATTGTGGCTTCATAGAACAAATTGGGTAGAGTACCTTCAGTTTCAATTTTGTGGACTAGTTTGAGAAGTATTGGTATTAGGTCTTCTTTGAAGTTCTGATAAAAGTCTGGACTAAACCCATCTGGTCCTGGGCTTCTTTTAGTTGGTAGACTATTAATGACTGTTCTATTTCATTAGCAGATATGAGACTGTTTAGATTGTTGATCTGGTCTTGATTTAACTTTGGTACCTGGTATCTGTCTAGAAAATTGTCCATTTTATCCAGGTTTTCCAGTTTTGTTGAGTATAGGGCTCTCATGATTTTTTGGATTTCCTCAGTGTCTGTTGTTATGTCTCCCTTTTCATTTCTGATTTTGTTAATTAGGATACTGTCTCTGTGCCCTCTAGTTAGTCTAGCTAAGGGTTTTTCTATTTTGTTGATTTTCTCAAAGAACCAACTCCTGGTTTAGTTGATTCTTTGTATAGTTCTTTTTGTTTCTATTTGGTTGATTTCAGCCCTGAGTTTGATTATTTCCTGCCTTTGACTCCTCTTGCTTCTTTTTGTTCTACAACTTTCAGATGTGCTGTCAAATTGCTGGTGTATGCTCTCCCCAGTTTCATTTTGGAGGCACCTAAAGCTATGAATTTTCCTCTTAGGACTGCTTTCATTGTGTCCCATAAGTTTGGATATGTTGTGGCTTCATTTTCATTAAACTCTAGAAAGTCTTTAATTTCTTTCTTTATTTCTTCTTTGACCTAGTTATCTTTGAGTAGAGTGTTGTTAAACTTCCATGTGTATGTGGGCATTCTATTGTTTATGTTGTTATTGAGGAGAACCTCGAGTCCATAGTGATCTGGTAGGATGCAAGGAATTATTTCAATTTTCTTGTATCTGTTGAGGCCTGATCTGTGACCAATTATATGGTCAGTTTTGGAGAAGATACCATGAGGTATTGACAAGAAGGTATATCCTTTTGTTTTAGGATAAAAAGTTCTATAGATATCTGTTAAATCCATCTGTTTCATAGCTTCTGTTAGTCTCACTGTGTCTTTGTTTAGTTTCTTTTTCCATGATCTGCCCATTGCAGAGAGTGGGTATTGAAATCTCCCACTATTATTGTGTACAGCACAATGTGTGCTTTGAGCTTTAGTAAAGTTTCTTTTATGAATGTAGATGCCCTTTGATTTTGAGCATAGAGGTTCAGAGTTGAGAGTTCATCTTGGTAGATCATACTTTTGATGAAAATGAAGTGTCTTTCCTTATCTTTTTTGATCTCTTTAGTGTGAAAGTCGATTTTATTCGATATTAGAATGGCTACTCCAGCTTTTTTCTTGGGACCATTGGTTTGGAGAATTGTTTTCTAGCCTTTATTCTGAGGTAGTGTCTGTCTTTGTCACTGAGGTGGGTTTCTTGTGTGCAACAACATGTTGGGTCCTGTTTCCATACCCAATCTGATAGTCTATGTCTTTTTATTGGGGAATTGAGTCCATTGATATTAATGGACATTAAGGAAAAGTAATTGTTGCTTCCTGTTGTTGTTAAAGTTGGAATTCCATTCATGTAGCTATCTTCTTTTAGTTTTGTTGGAAAATTACTTTTTTGCTTTTTCAGAGATGTAGTTCCCCTCCTTGTGTTAGAGTTTTCCATTTATTATCCTTTTAAGGGCTGGATTTGTGAAAACATATTGTGTGAATTTGGTTTTGTCATGGAATACTTTAGTTTCTCCATCTATGGTAATTGAGAGTTTTGCTTGGTATAGTAGTCTGGGCTGGCATTTGTGTTCTCTTAGGGTCTGTATGACATCTGCTCAGGATCTTCTAGCTTTCATAGTCTCTGGTAAGATGTCTGGTAGGCCTGTCTTTACATGTTACTTGACTTTTCCCCCTTACTGCTTTTAGTATTCTTTCTTTGTTTTGTACATTTGGTGTTTTGACTATTATGTGGTGGGAGAAATTTCTTTTCTGGTCCAGTCTATTTGGAGTTCTATAGGCTTCTTGTATGTTCATGGGTATCTCTTTCTTTAGGTTAGGGAAGTTTTCATCTATAATTTTGTTGAAGATATTTACTGGCCCATTACCTTGGGAGTCTTCCCTCTCTTTTATTCCTATTATCCTTAGATTTGGTCTTCTCATTGTGTCCTGGATTTCCTGGATGTTTTGGGTTAGGGTCTTTTTGCATTTTGCATTTTCTTTGAATGTTCAGTCAATGTTGTCTATGTTATCTTCTGCCCCTGAGATTCTCTCTTCTATCTCTTGTATTCTGTTTATGATGCTTGCATCTATGTTTCCTGACTTCTTTCCTAAGATTTCTAACTCCAGAGTTGTCTCTCTTTGTGATTTCTTAATGGTTTCTACTTCCATTTTAGGTCCTGGATGGTTTTGCTCAATTCTTTCATCTGTTTGTTTGTGCTTTCCTGTAATTCCTTAAGGGATATTTGTGTTTTCTCTTTAAGGGCTTCTACTTGTTTACTCATGAGCTTCTGTAATTCTTTAAGGGTTTTTTTGTTTGTTTGTTTCCTCTTTAAGGGCTTGTACCTCTTTACTTGTATTTCTTTAAGAGAGTTATTCATGTTCTTCTTAAATTCCTCTAACACCATCATGAGATATGATTTTAGATCCACATCTTGCTTTTCCAGTATTTTGGGATATCCAGGACTTGCTGTGGTGGGAGTGCTAGGTTCTGATGAAGCCAAGTAGTCTTGGTTTCTGTTGATAGGATTCTTGTGTTTGCCTTTCTCCATCTGTTGATTTCTGGTGTTAGATGTTCTTGCTGTCTCTGAATAGAGCTTCTTCCTCCTGTGGGTCTGTAAGCCTGTGTCAGCACTTCTGGGAGATCAGCTCTCCTCTGGTAAAACCAGGGAGCAGATGGCTGTGGATCAGTTGTCTGTACTGAGTCCTGGGTTCAGAGCACACCCTGGAGACAGGATCTCCACTTGCGGGAAAGGTGCAGAGAGGGCTGTGGATCTGTTGTCCTTCCTAGGTGTGGACAGAGGTTGAGAGGATCCTTTCCTGGCTGCTCTGCCACTTGTGAGGCCTGTGCCTCCTGGCTGGTCCCACCTTAGAAAGTCACCTGAGAGAGAATGGTAGATCTCACCCAAGTCCCTGGGTTAGAGCACTCCCTGAAGGCAGGCTCTCTGCTTACAGGGAAAGGGGCAGAGAGGGCTGCGGATCTACCATCTTCACTCCTAGGTGTAGGCAGAAGTTGAGAGGCTCCTGTCCTGGCTGCCCTGCCACTTGTGAGGCCTGAGCCTCCTGGCTGGTCCTGCCTTAGAAAGTCACTGGGGAGAAAAACAAAAAACAAAACAAAACATTGTTGTTTTTTGTTTTTTTTTTTTAATATTTATTTTTGAGGGTCCTGTGTATTTCAGGGTGGCCTGCAACTTGTCATGTTCAAAACTTGCCTTGGATTACAGGTGTCTAACATTGTGTCTTTCTTCTTCATAATATTTTTATTGATTATTTGGGAATTTCACCTCATGAACCCCAAGCACTTTCCAGTTCTCCCAGGTCTACCCCTTAGCCTTGGGACCTCCCCTTAAAAATAAAAAAATAAAAGAATAAAAGAAAATGGAACCAAGTCCAATTTATGTTGTCCAATGGAGCATTGTCAAACTCCTTGTGGCCAGCCACTTAAAGAACACTGAATCCCAAGGACATTCACATGATTTCTAGAGTCAACATATGCTACTGATATCAGCATGGTCTCTGATAACAGTACAGTCAACAAATATCAACATGACAAAGGCCACTTGCATCAACATGACCCTTATGGAAAATGACATGGATTCAGATTACAGCATAGAGTATAGACTCTGCATAGCCCTGGGACATTAACATAGACACCCACTGAAGTAGGACCATGGACCCAGTCATGGTCCTCTGTGGCAGTGTGGACTTGGACATGACTATGGCCCCAGATGGCAGCACAGGCCACTCACATCAATATGGTCCCCAGCAGCAGCACAGTCTATTTTTTTTATGCAGTGCTGGTCATTGAGTCCAGGGCTCTGTGAATATTAGGCATGCACTATCCCTATTGAGATGCACCCCTAGATCCTGCTCATTTACTTACACAAACAAATGTCTTGAACCCTAGGAAAAAAGCAGAAACTAAGATAGAGATAAAGCAAATGATTGCTCCAAGAGACTTACATTTTTCCTTTGCTGGTACGTGTGGAGCTAACTTCTGTCCTCTTATGGTCAGACAAGACTAATAATCATCTCTTCATTTAGTTTTGTGTCTTCTTTCTACATTTTATTGGACTGGCCTCAGATTTAGTTATACAGGTATGTTATCAACCTATGCAAAGCCCAAGGTCAGCTAAAACCCTTCATATTCCTGTTAGAACTTCTGTTCTTTTTTTTTCTAAACTTGCACAACCATTTTATTTTTATACTAAGTACTGTTGACTCCATTCTCATAAAACTTCATGTTATATCTTCAAGTGCATAGAGAATGTTTTGAATTCTTGTCTTATTGATGTAGATCTCCAAAATGCCTGTCTTCTAAAGAGTTTGTAAGCATGCCTTTGTCTTCATCAGAATCACTGATAAACATGTACAGCAGGACAAGGGTAAATGCAAGCCCTGGGGCATATTATCTTTGCAGTCAGGCACAAATCCCACTAACACTGCCAATATCTTGTTTATACTTCTTCACTTTATCTATAAGCTTCTTTTGAAAGATTTTATCAAGTACTTTAAGACATGCTCTTTCATCTAAAATATTGTTCCTTAAAATTATAAATGAAACTAATTTGGAGTAATGTTAGCTTAGAAATGAGAATACATAATTTAATTATTAAAATGGGGCAAACATGGTACATCACTCTTTAAGAAAAAAAATAACTACTGTAACCAAGGTTGTCTGGGAGATAGATCAGAAAATGGGACATTGAAGAGAGAAACATTGGCACCATTAATTGAATAGTTAATGAGGTCCCAAGTAAGGTATATAGAGTAAAAATAGAAAGAGTGGAAGAAAAATAATGTCAATTGAAAGGAAATTGATAGTTTTTATTTTGTTTTGTTTTTATGTATAGGTTTTTTTAGAATGGCCAAAATGAACATACTCAAAAGGGCAGCTCATCTTTTAAAATGTAGTCTCTCAAAATAATGGAAACTAGTCAAACCATTTAACGTTTCATGTAGCATTTAATATAAAACAAGACATATGATCATCAAAGCTACATCCATTTGAAATGAAATGATTGTTTAATCAACCGTTCTTTTCACTTATTATATGTCACTTTGTAACTTTCTTTCAGTCTTCTCTCTACTCCCTGTATCCCCAGCTCTATATGTGTTAATCAAAGGCTGGACAAGAGGATGACATTAGAGACACTGAATATATAGAAATAATGAGGGAAGAGAAACAGACCTGAAGATTGCCCATGAAGTTAAGGAGAAAGGGACTGAAATAATGTTCAACTGTCCAGTGCAGAAGAAAGAAGACAAAATCTAAAGAAAGCTGTTACCCTTAACAGTTACTGTAGAAGAGAAGAGTCAAACATGCAAGGGATTACTCAAATGACATTATTTAGACTTGTTGGGAGAGACGGTATTGATGATTTATATATTTATGAGGAAAACTGATGTTCTAAAGAATGGTTTGTAAAAATGAACAACTGAATTGAACTGCATGAATCTCTGTGTGGGAAAGACTTGAAAATGAAGTCAGAAGGAAGAGATTTGCAGGGAGACAGAGCTTGGTAATACTCGTGTGCTCTTGTAGCTTTAAAAGCAAGGAAAAGAAATCTGTGGAGATGAAAAGTTGAGATTCAAGGAAAAGAGGGAGCTTTACCTTCGTTTTGTAGGAGACAGGCTCTTTCTCTGAGACTGAGTGTGAAGGATAAATGAAATCCAGGGAAACTGAGCATGATACAGTCAGAGAATATACAGTTTTCATCCTTAGAATTTCACTTCTCAAGAGTAGTCCTCCTAATCTGAAATTTAATCTTGCAACACATACTTATTTCCTTATTAGGTCAGTGTATGATTTCTGTATGTGCACCCTGCCTACAAATCTTTGAAGACCTTGTTGAGAGTAGGTATGACTGGGGAGCATTTGAGAGTTCCACGTGTTCAGAAATTTTTCTGGAGTATCTTGAATATGGGTTCAGTTGAGGAACACTGAATCAGCTTTCTGAGTCTGAAATCTTTTGTTCCATCAGTATAAGAAGACATTTTCGCCTTAAAGAATTTATCCTTTGCTTTAGCTTTTTTAAAAATATGAATGCATCTTATGTTTTTGAAATTTGTGTCCTTTCAGTTAATTATTACTCCTAAATTCATTTTTTACAAATAATTATTTAGGATTGTATTTCACTTAGAATCTTATAGTTTTCTTTCATTGTCACCTTCTCCCCTTCCTTCTTTTCTTCTTTTTCTTTTATTTCTTTTCCCTCTTCCTTTCCTTTACAAATGATGAGCCTTTCTGACATGCCAGAGAGTATATGAAACAAGATACAAAGTATGACTATGAACCTATAGGTCACAGTCTAAAGTGGTTGATTGATCTTGGTACAATAGTTGAGGGGTGGAACAATTTCATGATAGAGGCCAGAGCATTCAAGCTTAGGGATTTTACCCGAGGAAGAAAAGTGGATGATATGGTTTGTAGTTAAAGAGAAGTGGCATGGAGTTAGGATCTTCATAGTTAACACTGGCAGACGGCAGCTGTCATAAGGTAGATAAACAGAATCAGAGCATGCTTTGGTTTGTAGTGACTACACAAACTTTGAGTACTAGGATGGCATACCATGAACCATAATGCCTAATTTTGGAGGATCAGTGTTTTTGTTATCCACCAATGAGGAATCAGGACACAAGCCTATGTAAATTCAACCCATGGGTTAGACTAGAATGTTTCCATAAATTAATTCTCTACTTTCAAACAATAGTATCATGAATTTGCCAAGCTGATTTTGGAGGACAGAACAGCCCTCTTAAGTTTTAACTGTAGAGGTTTAGATCTAATCTCAATTAATAATGAACTTCAAATGGGATATTGTCTTTCCTCCAGCAGTTACACAAATAAATATAGATAATTTATATTTTGAATCCTTCTCAAGGCTCTCACTGTTAAGACACTGGAATTATTGTCAATGGCAAAGCCCAAAAGGGAAAAGAGAAGGAAGGGACTGGGAAAATGAATTTAAACCCAACTTTTTCTTACTAAATACTTCCCTTCTGTTCAATTTTATTATTTTTCACAGAGCTATTAAATGTCATATTTAGAGTAAATGTCATTAAAAATCCAGAGGCAAATTAGAAAAATAACATCTGAATTTAATAAGAAAATATCTGCTTAGAACAACATAAACTAGTGGGAAAAGAATTCTCTCTACCCACTCCTCCTCCACATGTTCCGAATTCATCTACTCTCAACACTTCTTCTTAATTCTCCAACAACAACAACAAAAAATCTTGTATTTAACCAATGAAAGACAATCATCTCTACTGGTCCAGAATTTTATAAGCTGCTCTGGTTATGAAGAAAGAAGGCTGGGTTTTGTTTTGTTTTTGTTTTTGTTTTTTTCGAAATTGTCCAGTTCAGGACATGATGCAAGCCATCTCTCAGGTCTGTGATTTGAGGAGACATTGCACATGATATTTAACACTTGCATTCTTTTTAAATGTCAGCAACGTGTCAGCCAATACTCAGATTATTAAACTAGGAGAGCTTAATTTTAGTTCGTTTAAGGGGAAAATTTTTAACACAAACCCACCTTAGTCAATGGCGAGAAATGATGTTAGGTTGTTTTCAAGTGTCACTGTAATGATCAGATGGTATGATCCATGATAAAAGTCATTATTGATGACCTTTAGGAAATGTTGATCTACTTGTGCCATAAAAATGTCTTGAGTTTAGAACTATCTCATGGTACTTGTTTTCTATTACTATGTAGTTTATCTAGAATTTCATTGTAATAATGATCTACCTACAGGATTTAATACTTTACCAAGACCACATCTCCTCAAAAGCTTGCTTTTGGAAAAGTTGACAAATGAGATAAATACTAATCAATAATACCCATTAGAGTACACTCATTATCATTTAAGATCTAGAGACAAATTAGAGAAATGACATTAAGAAGATATTGAAAAATTATTAAGTATTAAGATAGTGGTTCAGAATTATATAAACTCATGGAAAGAGAATTCTGTGCATTGCTACCTCCACATGGAATTAACTTTGTCCTCCCCAACACCCATCTCCCTTTAACTTCCCAACAGAATCTATTGATCATGCCCTGAACCCAAAAGCAGCCATGTCACTGGTTCTGTGAGTGATGGTTCAATGGTTGGAGGATGGTGCAAAGGGTATGCACATGATTTGACAGCTTTCCTACCAGTGGCCACTCAGATAACTGCTAATCATTGCTATATTTTACAATAACTTTGCAGTTATGATTTCCCAGGTGAGCACAGAAATGTATAAAAAGGGCATTACAAGAGATGATCAGGGACTACCACAAAAGTACTACTGAAAGTGTTTATACTATCACTTAATGTTTCCTGAGAACAATTTGGATATGATCTCTTTCGTGTTCAGTTCCAGGAAAATTTGTCTATTCCATTAAAAGCACAAAATTAAAAATATTAATAACAAAATAAATCTGAAGAAAACTGCATGGTGAGGGGTTAAGAGCCTATCAAAGATGAAGACCAATTATATTAGAGTTTTTCTTGATGCCATAGCTCTCAGCAAGCTCAGGTTTCTATTTGGTATTAAATCACAGCACTTACTTTTCTCCTAGGTTGTTGGTAAGAATGTAAAGAAAGTAGCTTTCAACTATTTCATTACTGCACACTTAATATTGGGTTCTGAATGCATTTTTGATCTAGAGCTGTCTCAAATTTTCACATGGAATGATCATACATAATGCAGTTAAAATTAAAAAGTTTCTATTAGTTCCATTTTAGACTGCTTTAGTATGTAGTACTTTTTTCCTGATAACTTTCATTACTTGTATTTAACTACTCATATCCTTTATGATTGTTTATTTAAATATTTGTTTTCTCCTACTTTCACAATTTCTTCTTACATTTTAAATTTTTCACCATAGGATCTGTACTCTCTCATTTTTATATTCTTTCTGCCCTTAAGTGAGCATCAGTCACTATCACATTGTAGTTGGTATTTACTCAGGATTTACTGTCAATCATGGTAGGTATAAAAGACAGATATTAAGCAGTACAAATGTAATGAATACTATGATAAAATTGTACAGGGAACAACCCTGATCCTACATAAGGTTTCTGAACTTCAGCACTGATATTCAGAGTAAGATAATTCTTTGTGGAGGGTGGCTGTCTTGTCCATTGTAGAATATTAAGCAGCATCCCTTGTCTGTACCCATTACCCATCCATTGCATACTAGTAGTTCTTGTTAGTGTTGTAGACATTACCGAATAACATTTTCCAACTTAAGAATCTCTAGTTAACTCTTTCCTCATGAGTTGAGGTGTGTTTAGTGTGGCAACTTTGCCTATGAGAAGCTCATTTGAACTAAGAGTTGATGAAGGAATTAGAATTAGCGTTCTGAAAAGAAGTGGTAAGGATCCTTTAAAGATGGAAGTCTTGGTGTTCCAGGACGAGAACCCAATGTCTGCAAAGCCCTGAGCTGTGACAGAGATGGCAATAGTCTAGGAACTGAAGGAGGCCAGGGTGGACTAGTGTTTATAGTATGCTCAGAGAATGGCTACTCTACTTCCTAGCTTGAGAGGTATACCTCTCCTCTGGATTATATAGACCATTCTTATGAAAACAAAAACACTAGCAAAAACAAATAGTGGGAGCACTAAGACATTTTTAGCAAAAAGTTAGAGGATAGTGAAGTGAACTAGATAGCCACAGGAACGACGATAGAAAAGAAGGTGGGACAACATTTTCAGTGAATGATATGTGGTTCAGTTTCAGTGAACCACACTGGCAGGTGAGTTGACAGGAATGACAGCTATACTGGACTATACTTAAGTGGCTAATGATATAAGTCTTAAAACCAAGATCTCTCCTTCTCTCTCTCCCTCCTTCTCCCCTTCTCCCTCTCTCTCTGTCTCTCTGTTCCTCTGTCTCTGTCTCTCTCTCTCTCTGTCTCTCTCTCTCTCTCTCTCTCTCTCTCTCTCTTTCTCTCTCTCTCTCTCTCTCACACACACACACACACACACACACACACACACACACACACACGTGTGTATGTGTGTGACTAGAGAGTCAAATTGTAAGAACAATGGTCTTAGGATACCATTAGGTGATACCAGATACTCCTTCCAACCTTAAAACCTAAGTAGGAGAGATGGGCATGATAGAGCAAGTGCAGCTTTTACATACAGAGAGAGTGTCTTATAAGAGTTGGAAAAGAAAGGGAATACCTGTTATAGACTATAAAAGAGTTTTCTTCATTAGAAATTCCAGAGTATACTGTCACTTGCTGGGAAAGAAGGAATGCTGTTTGGAGTAAGTACACATTGAACTAGTGCCAGACACACGGTAGCCTAATTTTGAGTTTTATGTGTGTAGGAAGCAGTGTACATTTGGATCTAAAAGTAAGAACTGGGGAGCTGATATCATGAAATATCGTCCTTACCCTTCCCCCACTTTTAAAATGTCGTCCTTCAACTTCTTCCTCTGGTGCTCACACAGAAGCCTGAGAAGCAAGCAGGATGAGGTAGCTACTCTAGCACACTTCACATTGCATACACTACTGCACACCACGAATTTGGCTCTTCATCCTCTGGTCTTACTGTTCTGTTCCTCCTTTATACATCACCATGTTCCAAGTAATTTTTGTTATTCAGAGCTTGTAGACTTTAAAATACCTACTTTATATTCTCCTATCTCTTTTGGTAGCTTCTGAGACCACTGATCTTCTCTGTAGGCCCTGAATTTAAAGTTCCCTGTGTGGCATATTGGTCAATGTCTTAAATATTGTTAACTTTCGCGGACATGAATTCATTGCTTCTGAAACTAAACTAAAGATTCCCTGAAAGTTGGGATAACTATGCTAGTTCTCTGTCAAAGACACCTTCTATACTCGTACTACATTCCTAAAGACAGGACTTGGCAACATAGTAAAACTATGTGTTTCATGCATTGGTAAGATACCTATCATGTTCTGAGAAGCAATACAGAGGAGTGAGTCAGTCATGTTACATGGTGTGTAGACTTGAATTGTAAATCCGCTTGTGCATTCACTATTTTCATTAATTTCATTCAGATGGCCCATTTGCTCTCAGTCTCCTACTCAGGAGATGATTGAAGATTTTGAAGAAAAAAGATCATGATTTCCCGGAGCTATTCTTGTCATTGATTGCCTAGCCTTCCTGCAAATCCTCACATATTATGTAACAGACAAACTAGAGGGGTAGCTAGCTGTCCAAATGCCTCTTGCTGGTGCCCAAACTCACAACAGTGACACCCTTCACGCAATTATTGCAAAAGACAAGAGTCAAGCAAAGTTTAATGAGGAGTTGGATGAGCAATCTGGCTCCAGTGCCTGGCTTCAAGGTCAGTTAATCCTATTACATGTAGATTATATTAATAATTCCTAGACCACAAATATTCACAGTCCATGAAGCAATTAAGTATTAAGAAACCTGAATCAGTGCCCCTAATTTACATGAAGTTCACCATACTATATAAATCACTTCTTATGTTCTTTGTAACTAGATTATGAGCGCTTTGAGGGTGGAATATCTTCAACTCAGTGGGTGTGTTGGTATGTACTTATATTTCCATACCAAAGGGCCATCCATCATAACGTCTTCATCATTTTAGACCAGGGAGAGTGAAACAAGTATATGCTTTTGGGCAAAAGTACCTTTTTATTTTTACCACCAGAAAACGTGTTTTTTAATTTCAACTTTAGCTTATGAAGTGGTAGCAGAACATAGAGATACTTACTCTGCAGGTATAGGTACCCGCTTCCATGTCTAGAAATCTGAGTTTGACTCTTAGGACCCTCATGGTGGAAGCAGAAAACGGACTCCAGCATGCGGTCTTTTGTCATAACACAAACCAGGAAAGGGGTTGTGTGAGTAGAATCCTCAGCCTTGTGAGGACACTCCAAGCAAGCAGGGTAAGAACCTTGTGTCCTCACTTTCTTCCAGACCTGCAGTTGTTCTTGGGCCGTGTTTTCGTGCTCCTCCCAGGCGTAGCGGATGTGAGCAGGTTGACTTCCGACTACCCGGTGCTGCTTGCTACTGTTATTCAGAGTGTTTACGGCCTGAACTCATGTGACCTGTACTCATGTGACCTTTTTCTTAACCATCATAGTAAAGTTACCCGATGCTCTGGATAAAGTCAGCTATAGCATGAAACTTGAGTCCACCTCCATTCTCCAAGGTCCCACCACCTCTAGAGTAGGGGCAGTATTCTGCTACTTACATATTCATTACGGCACATGCACAAATAAATACATTCGATAAAAAAAATTAAATTTTATTTAGTCAGTGATACAAACCAGTTCATCCCGAAGGTCAAATGATCATCTTTAAGACTGTATTCTGCTGTTCTCTTAAGTTATTCACCATGATAACCTTCCCTTTCACTGTCTTTCCTTGTGTCTGCTGTATATATTACTTACATGTTATGGTCTTCTTTATTACTGAAAAAAAAAGAGGGGGATGACACGTGAGGTGTCTAGTCCCCATTCTCATGCTAAAACCATATAACCTTAAAGATTATTTTGTTTTATCCCAGTGGTTCCCATTAATGCCGACTCTATGCACGTGGAAGAGGGAATTTGCACAGGAGCACAGACGGCCTATCAGCAGCCGCACTCCTCAATAAAAGCGTCTCTTCGTTTCTTGGCATCTGCCCATAGCTTCTCAGCTAGAAGGTGGAGCCTGTGATTGCCTAGTCCCACTCGTTTATACTGGGTTTTAACTGGCTTGGTTTTGTAGGTAACCACAGCTGCCATGACATTCACGTATGCAACAGCCAGGTCATAACCGGAGGTCAGTATTTCACCCTACTCCTCCCCATCCTACAACTCTTATCTTGTTCTTCCCATGCCACAATGTTCCCTGAGCCTCAGGGCAGGAGTGTTGTGGTTGATATATATGTCATCCATGACCAACCATTCCCAGTTGCTTGTTCTCCGCACTTTGAAGAGTAACATGTTTCTCGATTAACCACTACCCACAGCAATAAGAAGTTTCTCTGAACAAGATTAGAAGCTGTACAAACCTATGGATGTAAATATTTAGAAGGCAGTTTGACAAGATGACGATTTAGAAAAACAATATCGACCGATCCTCTCTGGGGCCTGTGACTTCCCTGGCAGTGAGTTTTAATCATAAAACCTTGTTACTTTATACTCTAATAATTTTTTAGAAGTCCTTAAGGGTTAATTCTCATCAAACCTAGCTGCAGTTAACATACTGATACCCTCAGTAGCCTGTGCCTATTGTCTCCACCATGATTGGTTTGGCTAACAGTGTCTACAACCAGCACTTCTATGGATTTGCTGATGGCATCACAGCTACCAGCTCTGAGACGGCAGGCCAGGGTCTCTTGAGAAGTAGAGACAGTTCCCTCCTGCTACTACATTTCCCAGGGCACAAACTTTCAGTGTCTCCTATGGTCAGCTTGGCTGTGTTTCTTCGTCACTGTAACCATCGAGCTTCATAGACAGTTGAAAAAGCCAGCACCATGACAATGGTGCCTTCACCACCCCCTCCCCAGCCTCACCCTTTCCACTCCCTCTGTTTCTGTCTCTGTCTGTGTCTGCCTCTCTTTTTCTCTGTCTCTCTTTGTCTCACTCTGTCTCTTTTTCATACACACACACACACACACACACACACACACACACACACACCCCACCACCACCACCACCACCACCACCAATCAGTTCTTAAAGTATTAAAATCAAGATTTGTTTTTCCCCTACATATTTCTACTTCATCAGGCAGTCCTTACCTTTCCATGGGGTGTCAGGGCAAAATCTTCTCAGAGTGAAGGAATATTTGCTTCAAATATCATTTGAGTGCCTGCCATTTATGTCAGGAATACAGTTCATAGCTATGAAATTAGTTTTCTTTTTATTCTACCCATCCCATTTTCAGAGATCTTGAAGCCAATTTAAAACTTGAGGTCAAACTTTCTCCTCTCTCCTTCTCCCTTCCCCTCTCCCTCTCCTTCCTCACTCACCTCCCTCTCTCTGTGTTAATGGTGGGCTTACATTATATCACACAACTTCAAAGATGCTCAGAGGATATCAGTTGTCATCTAGCACTAAGAGGCCCTGTTAGAAGCACTTAGCCAAGGATGGGAAAATCCTTACTTGTTACAGATGCAGGCACCTTTGCTTTTCCTTCTATGTCAGAATTGAGGAATCTCAATCCTCAAATCTTTATTTGGCAGGTATAAGCTATCTCATTCTATTCACTCCAAACTGCTGTTGCCTGTGATTTGTGCCGATTCTTCAACGTTTGGGACCTGCAGAGACAACAAGCCGGAGTTTGTGTTTTGTCAGCGTAGTGGTTGCTATTCAAGGACTAGGCTCCCATGTGGGATTCAAATTCAAAAACTGCGGATTCCTACAGGTGTGGTTAACCAAAGGGTTCTTTATAATCCTAAAATTGATATACATTTTAACTTCAATTAACTTGTTAATTGAATATATGAACACTTTCAAAATAAAGCACAGTGTCTTAGTTAGGGTTTTACTGCTGTGAACAGACACCATGACCATGGCAATTCTTATAAAGACAACATTTAATTGGAGCTGACTTACAGGTTCAGAGGTTCAGGCCATTTATTATCAAGGCAGAAACGTGGCAGCACCCAGGTAAGCATGAAAGAGCTGAGAGGTCTATATCTTCATCTGCAGGCTGCTAGCAGAATACCGACTTTCAGGCAGCTAGGATGAGAATCTTATAACCCAAACCCACAGTGACACACCACTCCAAAAGGACCACACCATCTAATAGTGCCAGTTCCTGGGACCAAACCTATACAAACCACCACACACTTACAATATGAGAACAAGAATTAACAAAGTTTAAAAGAAAAAAAAATAACAAGCTAAAGTTTCATTCTGTGTTCATTAATCATGTTATTATTATGTTGCTTGATATAGCTAAGATATTTCCCTGCTTATGTAGAATTAGCTAACTTGTCTTAGTCAAAGTAGGTTATGTACTAATATCAGATTTCCTTTTTTTTTTCTTCAAAATTTGAGGGAAAAATTCCTGAAGTCTTTTATCCAGGTTTTAATTCTCCTAACAACCATGTAATAATTTCATAAAAAAGTCAGTTGTTCAGTGTTTCAGTTTCTAAGCACTTTGTCCCTATCTGATTTCAGCTGGAGAAAGCAGGAAGCCACAGAGAAAAGTTATATAGATTTTTGACCTTAGGATGACTAGTCATTGTTTCCCCTCTCATGGAAAATGCTTTTAATTTGAGACCATTTGCTCCCTCTCATCTGGTATTTGCTGTGCATTTGTGTGTATTGGCACCCTTGTCAATCAGAGCTCACCAAAGGCTACAGGTGTTCCCTGCTGCCTATAATTACAAAAGTTTTGGTTTACCAAGTTGTGTAATGAAACACATGCTCCAAGTCTTGCACAATGTAATGCAACTACACACAACAGTTTTCACAAAGCCACACAGAAATGGCTTTATTTTATTTTTTAAACAAAGGCATGTTGTAATAAAATAAAAATAATAAAAATAAAATAAACAGCATATCGTAATGAAAGTTTCTTGATATTCTAACATGTAGAAAGATATTTTCCAGGAATCATGATTCTTTAATTTCATTCTTTGAATCTACTTGAAGTGTTTAATCATGAATTCATTGATGTAATCTAGAAATTAATTAGATGTGTATAAAAGTTAATTGACAAAAAAATACATCAAGATTTTTTCCATGTCAGTATATCATTAAGAATTGGTAAATGTTCATATGAGTAATGGAATATTGTTTGACACTTATAAAAAACAAGTGTGTCTTTCAAGAAAGAATAATGCATGAAGGATTTCATTGTGATTACACATGCCATGAAGTAAAATATAAAAGTCTTAAAGCAAGAAATTAATGTTACCTTCATTACTTCTAAACAGTACACTAAGCGGTACTCTTACCTTATAATTTGATGTCTTGACTCATGGATGGTTTTCTTGCATATGACAAGAGTAACGATGACACAAGGACATGAGTGATTGTGTAGTGCACATAAAATACCCTGTATCATCAGTCTCCTTACTTTTACTGAAAATAATGATATCAGAAGTGGTGGATATGAAGGGACAGCACACACTCTACATTAGTAATCCTCACAGTGGCAAGTGGCTCACAAGAGTGTGCACTTTACATTGGGCTGCTCCGATTCTTTGAAGTGTTTGTTCTAAGCCCCTATCCTTTCCTATCTTATCAGTGAGGGAATGGAGGCACACAGAAACCAGGGTCACAGTACTGGCTTGTGGCAGAGTTGGGATCTGAGTCCCAGCTCGGCTCTACTGTGTCCCCTGTGTAGCGGTTGTGTGCCTTCCGTATGTGAGAAGCTGACACAAGAGTGAACACTCCGAAGGGACTCATCAAAGGGCACCACGGCAGGGCGTGTCTGGTCACTTCTTCCTGTCCTCCTCCTCCTCAGAGTTGTGGGTAGGCCCCAGCTCCTTACCGCCACATTTTTGGTAGCACCATTACTGACTTCAAAAAGAGTGCTGGCCAGGATGCCAGCAGTGTGTGACTGTGGACAGCCAGCAAGCCCCGAGGATCAGTATGGAGTATTTTTCTTTTTCAGATGTCCTTCTCTTCCTGAGGGGAACCTTCTGCCTCTGCTCATATCTTGCCCAGTAATTCATCCTTTGAACATGCCTCCACTAAACCCATTCTGCTTCTATCCCCTCTTAGCTATGTTCTATGCTCACATGGGTTTATGATACATGCCCTTCTCATCGCAAACATTCCGGAGTGTGGCAGCTGGTTTCCTTGAGTCTGTTAAATTTACATTATTACCAAGACTCTTTTTCCACATTGCCCTGTATTAATCAGCACATTGCCCTGTCTTTAGGGCCCCTCCCACACTCACCCCTCAGATTGTCAGAGGATCCAAAGCTGCACATATATCACACAGGTACCATGAGATCTTGAAAATGTTCCCATTGAATCCTGTTTAAAGTTCTCACATTTAGCCACCTGCTGTCACCACTCACTGGAAATGTCTAGGAACTCATAACTTCCAGGGAAGTTGCACTTAGTAAACAACACCTAGCAGGGCAGTATCATTCAGTAGCAGGGAAGAGTGGGCCCGCAGCTGACTGCATTAGTCACGAGGCCACACTAACACACTGTGTTCTAGAATCACAGTCAGCACGACTATGCATTTTGGACACAATTCTGGAGGACAAGCCTTCCCCTATCTCAGATGGGCAACCCATGCCACACCCAAATAAGGGCACTACTAAGATGTAGCTTGGTGAACCAATGTTATTGGAATTAGTTACAGGAATATGAGGGATGAGTTACTTATCACAGCAGAAATATCTCAATAAGAACTTGGATGATGGATCATGAAAATTGTATACCTGGAGTTTACTGCACACATTTTAGGAAACTCAGTGGGTTGGAGAATCTCTTTTCCTTACAGCTTTGTTTATCTGAGCCTCCCTTGGGCAGCTTTTCTGAGAGTGCCTGTCAGCAGTTCTTATACTTAAGGTGGTCTACTGAATCTGCTATGTTTCAGGGACTTCCTGATACTTTTGCGTTGCAGCCCTCCTCACCGGCCCCCCCCCCCCAGGCCAAAAGAGCTTAATGAGCCTCTTTACAGAATGGAAATTTTCACTGTCTTCAGGGGCAGTTTCAATATGGAATGCTTATCTCAGAGAAAGGTTTTTGTTTGTTTGTTTTTGTTTGTTTGTTTGTTTGTTTTTTTGTTTTTTGTTTTGTTTGTTTTTTTATAACAGTGTCCCAGACTAACCTAAAATTGACTGGATTAATTCAAACCAAGGCCATACAAAGACACTGCCAAAGATTCTATTCCAAGAAGAGCACAAATCCTGCTATGGCTTTTCAGTGTTGACAAATGGTAGCTTTTCAACATGATGAGATCATAATGCTTCCCTCAGATACTAAAGATACCTTGGCAAAAACTACCAGTGTGTTATTTTATGTATCATCTCTGAAAAATGGAGTGTCACTCTTTGGAAACATCCACTTGCTAGTATAAAGGCTATTACTCCTTGCAAGTCTTAAATCCAGAGTCGAGAAGTACATTTAATTGGCATCCAAACAAACACATCAAGTTCCCTCAGGTTAAAAGTGGCTAATAATGCCTTTAATTCTTACTGTGAAAGTATGTCTGCTGTGCAACAGAGTGATTTCACATGAGAGGCAGGGCAGTGACCCCGGAAGTGTTTAATAGGTTAAATTCCTGTTCTTGAAAATGTGACTGCTAGGCAAGGGTGGTGGTTTTTATACGGGACTTATGAACACACTTAATTTCTTTGCCTGACTTTCAGAGCTAAACAGTCTCTTCTCTTCTCAATATTCTTCAGCTTCTCAGTCTCTCTGTTTACCCTGCCATAACCTTAGTCACCCTGATTTTCATCTACTCTCACCTGGGAGTTCCAGGACCACAGAGAATCCCTATGCCACGATCGTCTCAGTCATAGCCCATTGAGGCTATTGAGTAGCCTACCTGGGAATAGCAAGTCCTCATCCATCTTAGCAGACTACGTTGGAGGGCATGTAGTGACGACTGGGAATGCAACTAGCATTATTTTACATATGTGTACTGATAAAAGTTTTAGGTGTTTGACTCTCAAACTCTTTTCAGGAATGAATTATATATAAAAGCTGGGTCTTCCTATTAAAAAAATTAAAATACAACCTCCACACAATTGAGTGAATATGCCTTGTTTAGCAGAATAAGGAAAAAAATCTATTAAGCAGGATTCTGTATATGGATTTGACTAACTAATAACCAACTCTAAAAATGTCTTAGTATTTTCTGTGACAATTAAAGGTGATATAAGAAACAGGAGTTGGTCATTCCCTAATATTTTCTTGACTGTCCTATGGACTCTCATGTGAGGTGGCTCTAACAGCGTAAAATCTTCTGCACTATCCCAGGTAATCTACAGTGAAGTATGTTCAGCTTCAGGGTAGAGTGTGTCTTCTATACTCCACAGACCTCTCCAGATATTTTTCTTAAATAACAGTCTGTCACACAATAGAAAGTTACTCTTATTTGAGAGGAATTTCAATCTCATTAAAAAAAAAAAAAAAAGCCCTTCCTAAAATCTTGTGGTCTGAGTTTTTGCCTGTGGTACACGCTGGTCTTAAATGTGGCTCAGTTTTATTATATGTAAAGAACAATTTTCCAAAGAAAATAATAAATATATTTCTAATTTTGTACTTGTGGACTCATACCACTGGAAAAATTACACAAAACCCAGGGACAGGTATCCAAAACCAGCTGCAAGTTCAGAACAGTGAGGGTGGCACTTGGCCTAAAGGTTTGTCTGCAGAATCTAAACTTTGTTAAATTTATTCCTTCTAAATTTTGCTAGAGACATCCCTGTTTTTGCCAACCTTTCTCTTGGAGAGATTCATTTAAATTTTTCTTTGTTCAGGGTTGTTTTTGTAGGCCTGCTCTAGAGAATCTGAAGTAATTGATACAGAAAAAAGCACTTTTTATTCATTTACCTATAAATTTATCTAATTCCAGATTTGTCTTAGTCTTATGAAGCTGTGTATTTCCTTGAAAATATAAAGAAAATTGTATTCGGCTATTCCAGGATTTAACACACACACACACACACACACACACACACACACACACACAGAGAGAGAGAGAGAGAGACAGAGAGAGAGACAGAGAGACAGAGACAGAGAGAGACAGAGACAGAGAGACAGACAGAGACAAACAGACATAGACAGAGAAAGAGAGACAGAGGAGAAAAGAGAGAGACAGAGAGGCAGAAAGAGGAAGAGAGAGGGAAGAGAGATGTGGGCTAGTTTACAGATGTTGCTGGCTTCTATTTCTTCATGGAGGGCAGAGTAGACAAATGAACTGGTAAATCCATACACTTGGGGTCTCTATAAGCTTCACTGTCATTCCTATGTATGCTGATATATTCTGTGTTTCTTAGCTCAAAATTTATTCTTTTCTCTTTGTACTTTGATAGCTATACTCTACAGAATTTTCCTTCTCTGGCCTGTACTGTATTAAGATTTATAGATAGGGAAGCTGGGGAGGGGAGCTGAAGGGAGAACTGGAAGAGGAACTGGAGTAGGGAACTGGAGAGGAAAGCCCGGAGGGGGAATGGGAGTGGGAGGTGAAGGGAGAGCTGAAGGGAGAGGGAGAGGGGGAGCTGGAGGGGGAGCTGGAGGGGGAGCTGGAGGGAGAACTGGAGGGGGAACTAGAGGAAGAGCTGGAAGGGGAGCTGGAGGAGGAGTGGGAGTGGGAGGGTGAGCTGGAGAGAGAGCTGGGGCGGGGAGCTGGAGGGGTAGCTGGAGGGGTAGCTGGAGGGAGAGTAGGAGGGGGAACTGGAGGGAGAGCTGGAAGGGGAGTGGGAAGGGAAGCTGGAGAGAGAAGCTATGGTTGGATCTGGAGAGGGAACCTGGAGGGAGAACTTAGAGGAGAGCTTGAGGGAGTCTGGAAGCAGGAAGTGGATGGGGAGTTAGAGAGGAGACTTGGAGGGGTAGAGCTGGAAGGGGGAACTGGAGAAAGAGCTAGGAGAGGGAGCTGGAAGGCTGCTTTAAGGTATAGCACAGAAGGATTTTTTTGTTCTGCTTTTGGTATGGTGGGTATTTTTCTTCCATGGTGTAGCTGACTGTGTTTCAGAGGAGCAATGACTTTTATTTTCAAGGAATTTTATGTTCTCTTACTAGATACCCCCGGAGGAATAGCTGTACCCTGCTGGTACCGAAGCAGACATCTTCAGACACATCCTCAACAAATCCCACTGCAGACCCTTTGGGGGTGTCTTCCCCTGGGTTATTGTTGTGTTGTTTAGATCTTGTCTCTAAGAAGTAGAAGTTGCAGTCTGTTCTTCCCACATTCTTGAAAGTCGATTTTTTAGCCACTAATCAGCTTTTATTCATTAATTCATTGCATTAAGTTTTCTCTACTCAAGTTACTGGTGCAGTTTCCATCTTCTGACTAACACTGACATTTAGCTTCAATTTCAATAACATTTCCACTTTAAAATAACATCATTTAGGCAGTTAGTATTTAAAAATCTTTCTCTTTTAAAAATAAATGTTGGCAATAGTCTTCGACAGACATTGATATCTAATCTGCCTCCACATCAGGGTATCTGGAGGCAGTGCTTTGAAGTTAAGCATGGCCAGAGGTAGCTCATGCCATTTCTCCTGGACATATCCAGTGGCTGAAGCTCAACATTTTTGCCTTTTCTCTAAACACATATATTTTTCTGTTTATCTATTAACTGATCTTTGCTAAGTTGATTACTATTATCTAAGGCTTTGGCAATGATGGCCAAGGACGGTTAAGAGTAAGGAGTGTTAGACAAAGAAAACATGGAAGCTGTTAATTGATTCACATCTTGCTGAACAGGTTTTTCTGCCCTTTAAATTTCCCTCTTCAGAGCTTCTGAATATGTGGAAGAGACAAACATGCAAGGCTGTTCCCTATGAAGGGGAGAGCTTAAAGCTTTCATAGTCATAATTGATGGAGCAAGGAAGAATAAGTTGGGAGCTGATTCCCATCAACTGAATACTTCTATTGGAAAATGCTACAGGCCAATTCCATTCACACTCAACTACGAGGGGATTCTTATGAGTACTTTGAGAGAGGAACTGAAACCTAGCAATGTCTGCCACAAACTACTATCACATGTACTTAAACAATGACAGTAACTCGCCACCTAGGGACTCATTCTTTAACGTGCTATAGTTGGTGAGAAGTTGAGCTAGCTCTCCCATCAGCTGCAGGAGGTGAGGATGTGAACGACCAGGAGGCATCTTTTTTGAACCTATGTCACTGCTTAGCACTGAGGGGCGAGGTGTCTCTCCTGAGCTCACTCCCTGGGTCTTGTTTCTTAAACCTATAAAAATAAGAAAGTTGAAGAAAGTTGGTCCTTATAACCATAGCATTTCAATAAGTCTAATTTGGAATTCCACTTCAATGTTATTTATGAGAATAACCTGGTAATTGTGATAATCCACATTTTATGTGACTTATTTATTCCTTAAAACAATTAGTGAGCAATTATCATGTTGTTTTTTTCCAACTACAGGGATCTAGAGATGAAATGGCTAAGTTGAACTAGGTCTATGGCATTAACAAACTTATAGGGCCCAGCGCTAAACTTCAAGACACTCATCAAATTAAATGTGCATAGTGAGACTCCTAATTATCTAAAGAGAAGTTTCTTTGTTTGCTGCTGAGATATGATAGGGTTGGCTACAATGGAATACCTTCAGAACAATCTGGGGAGAGTCTGTATAGGAAGATTGGTTGAAAAAGTTGCAAGAAAGGCTGCTGTTGATAGTTAACAGAGGGAAACATGTTTGTGTCTTTAACTGGAAGCAATTTACCAGAAAAAGTGATCTCCTCTTCCAGTTCACAAACGAAAGAAATAGGTCAAAATCCACAATTGGACAATATGTCTAAGGATACAATTCTAGCACGTATGATGGAGAGATTGTTGTTTGCATCAATCATTCCATTTGATATGTAATTAACTCTGATGAGGAGAAGGAAAAGTTTCTCCTCATTTGAATATTTGGAGTTGGGAGTTGAAGCAGGTGACATTTTCCTAGGGAGCCATGGTCAAATGTTGGGTTTGTTACTAGTCAGGATGTGCTCTTACTTCAAGAGGAGCATCAAGATGTGCAGAAGATAGATTGACAACATTATTTGCTTCAGGTCATATCTGTTTCAATTATCCTAGTAATAGTGCTAGTAATCGGCATTTACAAAGCATTACCTGGGAAAGGAGACTCATCTACTTCACAGCTATCTTGGATCACATAAGGAGAGCCTCCAAGAGAAGCCTTGAAAGTGCTTTTTTATTTTATGGCTTTTGACACAAGAGTGAGGAGTAAGGCACATATACAAGCATTAAACCAAGTGAGTAATGGTTGAGACAGCTCAGAGAACCAAATTTCCAACATGAAATGAAGTTGTTTCTACCTCTGCAAGAAGAGCACTGTCCTTACTAACCTGAGCATCATCCTTCTCCCTCTACTTCTATGAAATCATTATAGATTATCTAGCTATGGATAGCAAAGGATTTTATGTGTTTTATGCGAAGGATTTACATGCTGCACAGCTGCCGCACACAAGGAAACAGAATTAACCCCATCTCTCTTTCCAATTTACTAATTTAACAGGTGCTTATTGATTGCCTAGTATTACTAGCAAATGGGCTATCCCTTGAATATGATGACAGATGAATAGGACACTCAAAGAGACAAAAGATATGCAACAAACAGATAATTGAGATAATACTGATTAAAGACACAAATGAGATGCTGAGATAGAGGAGCAATAGGCAAGTAGAACTGTCAGGAAATGACACTTGAGGTGAGGCATTGTGTTAGTTAAATCACCAGGGATGAGATAGAGATAAGCACACGAACACTGGGTGCAAGACAGGGCCAGAAAGAGGTACAGACACATACAAAACCCCAAACAATAACAACAAGAACAATCCTTCTTTCAAGATGGTAAAGTCCTTGGAGCTGAGACAGGTCAGTGTTCCGGGAGCATTCATCATGAACACAGGAAGAGTGGCAGAAATGGTTGAGAATGTTGCTCCATGGGGTTTGTCACGTTGCTGATGAATCCCTGTAGGATTTCCTGTCTGTTTTATTTGAATGTAAAGAAAGACCTTTTTTTTTTAAAAAAAAAAAACTGAGTGTTTGTTTTTATATTTTAAAATATTTATTTCCCTGTGAGTTATGAGTTGAAAAGACACCAGAAAAGGGGGATGAACTGCCAGAGAGGTGTTGCTCATTTAGATCAGAGATGATATTGGTGACATGGGAGAGAAGAAGTTGAAATGAAAAGACATGGATATACATTCCTTAGGCAAAAGACTATCTTATAGATTTTGCCCATATATATGAAGAAAGAAGAACAATCTCATTCACAGCACCCTCAAAAATCTAAATGAACGTGGCTTTACAATGAAAACTGTGAGACATTGGTCAAATAAATTGAAGCAAGCTAGAGTATGGAAAGATATGTAATGTGCATGGATTGTCAGGAGTAAAGTAACACTTTGAAAATGGCAATGCATTCCCCATCAATATTACTCACAGAAATAAAAAAAAAAAAAAA
>JADRCD010229828.1:19287-31181 GCA_019843815.1 Montemys delectorum | reverse complement strand
GAGTGACGTGGCACTTGTAGCTCAGATGATATTTTGCCTTTGCTGTGAAGTGACTGGAAATGTAGTCACAATACAGATGGCACGAGCTAAGTAGACAGGTAAGAGTCTGTGCGCTGCTGCTCTCTACGCCTCCTCTGTCAGGGGAATGAGTGTGGAGCCGCTTACAGCGTTGCTCACACGTAAGCAGTCTGTGCATGTGGAATTAGCTGAAGAGCCAGTTCTTGTTTTCACACTTGACTTTTTGGAATTACAAAAACTTAACTTGTTTAACTCCATTTGCTTTTCCGTTGTTGTGACACATTGGGTAATGAGATTTTTATGGTGAGCTGAAGCATTTACCCTGGAGAGTGCCTGCTGCGGTTGAGTTAGATGGAGCTGCAAGAATTGGACACACTTCCCTTTTTGTCAGAGAAGAACCTAGCTTTCAGAGAGGTTGGAAGAGAACACTGAGAGTGCTCTATTGTTCCACAAATAGAATGATTCTTGCTTTTCATCTTGTTTCCATCTTGCTATATCCCAGTGCCTATCAAAAACCACTTAGGTGGTGTTACCATAAGCTTTGATTATATATTGAAATAAATAACCATCTTGATAATATCATTATTAATATTAGGTGGCATTCTTTTTCTTATGTGACTATTTTTTTTCTTTTTTCTTTTCTTTTCTTTTTTTTTTTTTTTTTTTTTTTTTTTTTTTGAGACAGGGTTTCTCTGAGAAGCCCTGGCGGCATTCTTTTTCTTAAGGACAGCTTTATGTAGGTTAACTCTTTATATAATTACACAAAATATTCTTTAGAGTACTCTACCCCAGTACTGTTTAGTTGGCTTTGGAGGAAAATTTTTATAGATAAATACATAGAGCAGTAAATTTGCCAGTATCTCCGTCTATATTTAATTTCTATTGTCCCAAGTTCAGTATCTCCTTGGGCAAATACTGAGAACTCTGACAACAAACACAAGTTCTTTAAATTCAACCCTGCAGGCTTGAGGATGGAGTGTCAATAATCTATCCTACAAATGCGTTGCTGAGGGAGCAGAACAGCTGTATGGGGCAGAAAAGAAACTGATCCTGCCAGGGTTTAATACGTTCTTGAGCTTTCCTAGTGTGCCTGGTGCTAACTGGGCACCTCAATTATTCTCCATCTGTGCTCTCTACCAAAGCTGCCAGCCGTCCCACTGCTAGGGCCCTAAGGCTGATGGCAGGGAGCACAACACAGTAAATGGTACCATCTAGCATCTCTTCCTGAGGTCGCCCAGCTAGTTAATCTAGTAAACAGATCACTTCATTCCTGGCATTGGCTTAGACCATGAAATAAAGCTATGGTTGCCACAGCCTCGAAGGCAACTTTTCACGGGAAAGATAGTCATCAGAACTCCATTTAACAATGCATTAATGCCAATAGGATGGAATGGCTTAAGAGTAAAGCCACTATAAACGAAAGGCTTGTGGGAGTAAGGCGTTAACTGATCAAATTTGTGGCTACGATGTTAAATGCATCATCTCTGGTCTCAGTTGTGTACCCTACTAAATCATAAGTCCAAACAAGTGGCCTTTCCTGCCAAGCCTTTGGAAAAACCTCCACACTCTCCAAGTTAAGAGAAATTTCTCAGGGTTACGTTGAATTTCCTTGGCAAAGGGGGCATTTTTGCTTCTTAATGTCTCAAAGAATTCAGATGATTTTGATGATCACAAGTATACTGGACTGAGATCTATGAAGTGGTTATCTTGGAGCAAGAGGCCATGATACCAAATTCTTCTAATTGTATCACATATTAAGAGCTATTACCAACAGATAGGAACTGGAAACCATGGGAGGAAAGGAATCGTACTAAATTCTGATGTCTGGTAGGTTTTAAGGTATCATTGAAAAATGATACCGTGGTCAACATCCTTACTCTACTCTGTGAGCTAGGGACCAAGGGTATCCTAGATAATTTCTGAAGCACCATATCTCCCGTATTTGCCCTTTCAGAAGCAAAAATGAGTTGGAGGAAGGACATCACAGAAACCATTTAGCTGAAGCAGCAGTAATAGAATTGGCAGTAGTCTATATAAATCTTCAATTCCAAGACTTTAAAGCAAATAAAGAACCAAAGCTATGGAACTAGAGATATACTTGAGTCTACAAAGTGCTTCCCATACAAGTGAGGGGACATGAGTTTGGTCTCCAATAACTAAATAAAGAGCTGAAGGTAAGGTGGCATGGACTAGCGATTCCAGCACTGAGAAGGCAGAAACAGGAGGATCCTTATGATTCATTGACCAACCAGCCAGCTAAACCTAAGAACCCCATGTCCCAGACAAAGACACTATCTCAAACAAAACAAAAACTAAAATGGACTGCTACTGAAGCATAACATCTTTTGTTTAAACTCTGACCTCCAGGTAGATATGCACACACGATAACACACACACACACACACACACACACACACACACTTAAATCCAATACAGTTTCAAAACATTGTGCTTTAATATGACACTACATACTGTATATATTATGATAAGAAATGGTATAGTGATAATATGCCTTTATTTTTTATTTTTAGAGATTATAATCTATCATTTGTTTCTCTCATTTACTCCCTCCAAATCTCCAAATTCTCTTATATACTTCTCTTTCCTCTCTTTTACATGCATGGCCTCTCTTTTTATTACTGTTTTCATTCATATATGTACACACACACATACACACACACACACACACACACACACACACACATATATATATATATTTTTTTTCCTAAGTAGAGAAATTCAACCTGTTCAGTATGTATATATTACTTGTATATTCGCTTTCGGAACTGGTGATTTGGTATTGGAAAGCCAATTGTGTTCTTCTCCATGGAAGACGGTTTCTCGGTATGATCTCAGCATTTCTATTGTTGTCTGTATAGCGTTGAAGTCCTGTGAGGTCTCCACTGTTCATCTCAACACATCTATTGTTGCCATTCTTGTTCAGCCCATGCTTAGGCAGTTGTACAGTGAACATTTTACACACTGATAGAGTAGTTAGAGATGGCGGGGAGATGAGTGAACTGGAGTGGTTGATATTACCAAAGGATGCTCCAATGGTCAATTCTTTCCTCCTCAGAGCTAATGCGTCCTGATAGTCTAAGCTACGTGACTTCAACCTTTCAAGTTAATGTGAAGAACAGGGTCAGGAATAGAGAAAAGTAGGAAACATCTAAGGACTTAATACTGCAGAAAGAAAAATAAGATCTTTTGGTCCTCTTTTTTACCCTTGAATAGAATTTAGAGCAAAGGGAACCAATGTGTATGTTTTCTCTCTCCTTTCCCAAGCAGATACTCATTTTAGTGAAAGAGATTGCTAGTCAGAATCAAATCCTACTTTCTTTATTATTTCTTTCTCCCAAGCTGCCTTAAAACTCAGCTTCCTGATTCCTATGCCCTTGGATTCTTCAAGGTCCAGTCAGTCAATCATGGAGAGACTCATCTTGTAATTTGGTCCTTTTCACATTGTAACTTGGGTTACAATGAGTCTGAGGTGCCTTTTGCTGGCCCAAGCTGATAAAAAAATAATATATGAGTGTTGGCTTCTTGAGTTTTCATCAGCACTCTGAGTTACATAATGAAACCTGTCTGTGTTGAACTCAAAAAAACCCCAAAAAACCTATTATCCTTCTAGCACTGAGATGGAACATGGAAAGAGCCATTTAGAATCCCTTAGCCATGTGTAGTCTGGGAAATCAGGTTCTTTTCCTCTAAGAAAAGACTCACTGGAAGTAGTTATTCAACTTACCACATTGTCGATATTTCGTGTTATCAGCTCTTGGGAGACATATGGAATCCTAAGGTCTGACTCCTCCATCAGGTCACTCTCCCTTGTAAACACAGTCTCATCTAGTCGGGGTAGTGTTTGAAAAGCTTTCACTCAGGGTCTTCTGTGACCTTGGTATTGTGTGCCATTTGTGCATCATTAAAAGGTTGTAATGAAGTTCTGCTGCACACAGATTGTAAAAGGTCAAGCAGAAAGCTGGGAGCCAATGAAATTGGGAAGAAAAATTGTGCTTGCTGCGGAAGTTGAGGGATTCATTATATGGATGCTATGGGGTTTTCAGCAGAGTAATAACTGGGTTAGCAATCGAATGTAAATCTTCTCAGCCACTTAGTTGGAATCTGCTCCTCCTTGATTTGTGGGGATATATTTTTAACAGAGTACAAGGAAAGTCATTACACTCAGAGGAAAGCCAGTAGATTGGTAAATGCACTCTGGATGGCCTAGCCAAAAAAAGAACAGAGCTACAGGGATAAAGCATGTCTGTGTTCCCAGTTGCCAGTGTGAGAAGCATTGTCATGCAATAAGAAATTGTTACCACACGAAGCTTTGCACAAGGAATTGCTTGGATTCTCTAAAGGTTATAAAAGTCTGGAGTTAGCTTCAATGGTCAATAGGTGCAAGTCTAGGTAATTAAAATACTTAAAATTGCTAACGACAAAATTAATTAGAAGGGTTTGAGGTAGAAATAACTTTAAAATGTTAGCATCTTCTAGCTAGTTCACTTAAAGAGAATCATTAAGCTAAAGAAAAACTGGTACAATTGCTCTACAAGAGAAAAATAAAATCTCAAAAGTTGATGAATCACCACTGAATACTGCCTGGATATAGCATCTTAAAATGAGATCCTAGTAACTGGGTCCCCAGAACCTCCATTGTGTCACATGTTAAAAACTTGAATACAGAGTGCAATAGTCTCTTCTGTAAATGAGCCACAAACCGCCTGTTGACATAAGAAGTCAAGTCTGAAATTTGCCTGAGAGTAAATTGAAAGCATAGTTATTCCATTAGGCTAGTGTAACATGTTCGATGGATGTTAAGAAAGGAAGTAAACTTATTCTAGAGAAGGATAAACTGTCATTAAGATATGTCATAGCACCCAGAGGCTGGAGTATCACTAAGATAAGCAATGAAGTGGTGGAGAGACGGGAGAGAAAGAAATGCAAAATGATGCATGTGCAACAGAGAGGAGGCACTAGAGATGTGGATGGAGGTGAGAAGCACCCTGATGTGAGTGCCGAATGCTTCCCCCTGATGCCATTGTGAGGTCCTGGCAAGACTGTTTCCGAGGACCTTGTCTGGCGGGAATATAGGTTATTGTCTTTGACCCATATTACCAGCAAAGAACTTACAGATGACCCTGATCTGGGCTGCTGCCTGGGGCTATGTTGACGGCTGTGCAGCTAAACAAAGCCTGCTCCATCCCTCATCAGCACAGAACTCAGGAATATGGGCACCGCACTTCACCTGGACAGCATGGTAGAACTGACTTTGTGATGTGGACACGGGATAGACGCCTCAAGAGTGTGAGCTCTGGAAAGCCGGGTCTGCTCCATGCCAGCTGTTGCATGGGTAAGCTAGCCTGACCAGTGCTGGGAGCTGAATATGTTCAAAATGGTAAATTCTCATGAAACTAGAAACAAAATTTAATGGAAAGAGATTTTAGTAAATGCTCTACATGGTATATCTAATGCAGTTGTTTTGATACACAAGATTTTCTAATCTTTTAATTGTTTGTGAGTTTCACATCATGCACCCCAATCTCACCCATCTCTTTCATATCCATCCTCTGTCCTTGCTACTTCCTCACAAAAGAAAACAAGATAGAATAAAAAAAAATCTTGTCTTAGAAGGTGTAATATGTCAGAGTGTGCCATGCAGTATATATACACTTTTGTCCACATGATGTGTTTGTTCATGGTCTGGCTCAAGGTCTCCAGCTACATTATCTATGGGATCCTCATGGGGCTTCTTGGATATCCCGTTGTTTCTCTGTGCCATTGGTAATCCTACAGCTTTGGATTTGCAGAACTGGCCCTTCACGTGCTCCGTTTGGGGTGGGCCAACTCTAAGACCTGGATTTGGGCCTGAGCTGTATCTAAGTTGGTGAGCCCTTTATCTCTCCAGCGTCTGTACCATCAACCCTAGCTCTCTAGAACTGCCCTGGCTACCTGACTACCTCACTCAAATGCCAGAGCCAGCAAGGAGCTAAGCCAGCTCTCCTGCTCTTCGAGGTCCTTGGCAGCTTCATCCACACCTTTCCCACCAGGGCCAGCTCCACGGTGCTGTCCAGGTGAGGTGCAGGGCCCGCTTTCCTAAGTGCTGCAGTTGGTGAGTGACAGGGACAGCTTTTTAAGTTAAAACAAAACCAACTCTTTTTAGAGACTATCTCATTGTGGTGTGAGGAATAGCACCCAGGACCTGCTACAGAACTGTTCTACCAGTATACTTTCCGATGCCATTTTTTTTTTTTTAGATATTAAAGGGTCATCATAACAGATTTAATAGACTTAATGACAACTGCACTAATAGAGAAGTGATCACACTTAATATTTATATTTTCACTAATGAAAATTCTCAGAACCAACTGATTCTCTACATTTTTTTCCTTTTGATTACTAAATGATCAATTCACTAAGGTTAAGTAAATTTAAAAATTGTGAGTTTTCAAAAGAAATAAATAATCTTCTGGAACAAAATAAAAACTGAAGTTACATTATGAGAATCTGACATTTGCCAGGTAAACTAAAATGTTTATGAGTAATCTGTCATCCTACTCCAAGGCTGGCTAGGTGGCTTTATTTTATTTTATTTTATTTTATTTTATTTTATTTCAAACCTTATATACTTTTCATTTGCAACTCTTATACTCATTCCATCTAAATGTATTTTCAGAGTATATTCTAGAACACTTGGGGGGAGGGATTATGTGTGTATATTTAAATTTGAGAATCAATTGACTCTTCCACTAAATGAAATGAAGTGTTGGCTTATTAACATCCCATAGGCTGGAGCTAACGTCACCTGATATACCTCTTCTCTACATTGTAATGTAGAGTCTGGCTGCAAGCAAGAGTTCCATAGGGCTTCAAGTAAGTGACTAGATCTTGCTGGAAATCACAACCTATCTGTGGACTGTCAAAACCAATAATCTATTAAATGTCTATGCTGGGGTTCCACAGACGAGACACACAGCTGCAAGAATCTTTAAATGTTTTCCCTAAAAGAATGTGTTTTCCTCCACCTAAGGTTCTTAGTGAGGAAACAGGAGTCACAGGGACATCTTTGATTAGCTGTGTCTTAAGTTCTGCTGTCTTGTATTTCTGAGTTCCTTGCCTCATATGCATGGTAACTATCTCACTGAGAAGCTGCCTTAAATAAATTCCTATAGTTAAGGGAAAATAACGCAAAGGAATATAAGCAAATAACTTTTAAAATTGTCACAAATTCAGATCCTGACTTTTTTCATTTGTATGAAACTGAAATCACCTTGGTAGATCTGCCTATCCAATTCCCTACTTCTCCCTTAAATAAAACAATAAAGACAATGTGAAGACAGCTTCAAACTACAGTCTACGTTAGAGGTGTCTGACTCTGATTGTAGAGGCATTGTGAACTGTGGTAACGTTTTTCTTTGTATTTAGAAACAGTAAATCGATAATTGCAAATTCAATATCCAGAATTGATTTTCTTGTGTTTTAAATTAAAGAAGAGATTTATGGTATCATTTCTTTGGAAAGGTGGCTGAAAAGCCCACACAGGAAGTCAGTGTCCTTCTCCCCATTGGCTGGTCAGCATTAGATGAGGTTTTAATTGCTGCTAAGGTAGGCAGCTCGGAACAGATTTGGTGGAAGTAATTTTTCCCAGATCTGCTCTATGTTGACAGGCATACTGCGTTTTACTAGAGGAAATTTCACTTGGCAGAGTTGTTAAGAGTCTGTGCAGATCAGCTCCATTTTCTAGCGTAAGTCGTCTGTTATATGTGATGCCTGGGACCTCCAGATCACTAAACTTAGACACCCTTTAAAAAATGGGATAATCAAGTACATTTATTTGAAGAAAACAGTTTGAGGAACTTCTAAAGGATATAAACTTAGATATAAAAGTAGAAGTGCTTAAGCAGAGAATTATCCAGGGGGAATAGGGTGTTTGTTCTGGAAAAAAATACACCCAAGATTTTTACTTAAAAGTGTGGGATTTCCCCTTTAGCCTTCCCCCTGGCCTGAGGCAGTCTGGGATGGTGCTAAGGTATGAGGGGATTTCTTTTCCTCCCTTGTCAGTTATTCCTTTTAGCAGTGAATAGATAGATATTTGCATTTTAACCAGGCCTTTGTGCATTAACTCCTGATGGGCATTACAAACAAGAGCATGAATGAGAGAGAAAGCCTTTCAAAAACTACAACCTCGGTTGGGTCACAGGATGGTCCAGATAGCTTCCAGATGAGTTAGGCAGCAAGCTCAGGGTCCTATATGAAGTACAAACACTGTGCAGCACACAGTCATGTAGGAGAAAGCTTCCAATTTGTTCGTTTCCCTCTTAGTCCTAAACCCTGAGCCTGTGGAAGCAGGCTGAGATTATTCTACGTGGGCCCTGCTAAGTCACATATATGTTCATTTGACCTAGATCTGAAGCCCCTCCCCCTGCATTCAGAATTAGCAAATCATTATTTTTTTCACATATATGTTTACCTTAAGCTGACTTTATATTCAAGGTTTGAGAACTTGTGTTTAAATATTATGGATTTAAAAATTATCTAAAGGCCTGAAAAAGAATTTAAATTTGATATAGAAATGATCTGGGCCATAATTATACATCAATAAATCTAAATCTCCTTGTGTCTCACTGTAACACATTTACAATGATATTTATCTAAAATAATATATGAAGTAGAGTAGACTTTTAAATTTTTAATTTAAAATTGCTGAGAACACCGCACAGCTGGTGTGTGATTCTCTGCTAATCTGTGGGGTGGAATCAAGGCGGGCATCAGGGTTTCAAAGAAATGAGTCATTTCAGGGAAGAACACTCCCCCAAATGTAAAGGGGGTCTTAAATCTCCTTGGAGATCAAGGAGAGTGGTTCTTTAGTACGACTGAACAGGAGGTATGGAGTAAGCGAGGTACTGCCCAAGTACATATTATATTTTCTAGAGTAAAGTCTCAGTGAATGAGTCTAAGAGATTGCTCAGTTGGTGAAGTGCCTGCTGCAAAAGAATGAGGAGAGGACCTGACTTTGAATTCCACCATCAAGGTCATGTATCTGTAGCTGAAGCTTTCAAAGGCACCATGGGGAACAGAGACAGGAAGATCCCTGGAGCTCATTCGATAGGCAGCCTAGTAGAATAAATGGGCTCCAGGGCCAGAGAAAGACCCTGTCTCAACAACTAAACAGAGACAGGTGTTTGATATTAGTCTGTGTTACAGGCATGCATCCATATGGGCATACGTATGCATATACAGGTACACATACCATATGTAGCCTTGCACATGTGTATAACTCTACCTTCAATAACAAAGGAAAACACTGAACCTAAACCCCAAACCATGGCAATACAATATAATGCATAGTAAGGACTCAACTGACTTGGTTTTCAAAGTTTGGATATGACATGAACGACTGTTGGGACAACTTAGCTTGCTATCTGAACCTCAGCCATGCACACCAGGCACATGAGAAACTCTGGTGAGAAGGGCATTCTGTGACCGAAGAGATGATCTAGGGGGGAAGGAAAAGGTGTTTGGGAGACAGTTTCATTGATGAGGTTTATAGAACCACAATACACGACAATGGGACTCTCTCTCTCTCTCTCTCTCTCTCTCTCTGTGTGTGTGTGTGTGTGTGTGTATGTGTGTGAAATCTGTAAAGAAGCCTTGTTCTATAACAGTAACAGTATTTTTTATTTTTAACAGAAATGGTCACTATGAGGTTGAAGGAAAAGAAACAAAACAGACTGAACTTTGGACAGTTGGACACGAAAATATGATGTTAAAACAATGGCAGTAGGCAGATGCCATTGGTCGTTCAGCTGTCTGGGCAGCTTCTAGGCTAGAGGTCAACATAGGACTTGAAAGCCATCTCAATGTGGGAGACTCATACCGTGAAAAGAATTGATTCCTAAATTTCATGATATTTCTGGAAAGGCTGTGGAGTGGGGTGGGAACCATTGAGGTTTGATTTCCAGCTCTGAAACATACAAATTGTTTAACACACATTGAAGGATTTAATATCTCAGCATCCTTATCAGGAAGGTAGAAATGGCAGAACTTAGTCCGTAAAGGTTTGATAAGCAATAAGTGACTCAGCTCATATAAATACCAAACGCAGGGATGGCCTGAGATGACTAACAAGCCAGCAGTCATTGCTGTTAGTATAATGTTGAGTCATAAACTGGACGAGATCAGCATGGAGTCATAAGGTATGGCAACACACACACACACACAGAGAGAGAGAGAGAGAGAGAGAGAGAGAGAGAGAGAGAGAGAGAGAGAGAGAGAGAGAGTGGGATTTAAACCTCACACGATACCTTATGTATATAAACCCCATATGTGAGAAGCTAAGACAGGAAGATTGCTGTGAGATACTAGGGCGGAGCTGCTGTTAGCTCAGCTTGGACATTTCTGCCCCTTTCTTGATGGCAAAACGCTCTATTAAGGAACAAAATGCACTGGCTGGCTGGCTTCGCATGAGTCACATGTCCTCCCATGGGGCGGGCGGTTGTTTTTATGAAGACGTCAGAAAGTCGTCTCAGCTACCAAAACAAGGGTGCAGTCTCAGGCTGGGCTGGGAGTCACAGGGAGCTCCAATCCAGCCTGAGCAAAAGAGGAAGCTACTCTTCCAAACCAAAGCAAAGCAAAAGAGTATAGAGGTACAGGGTGACTAAGGGGAAATATAATGATTACAGCAGCTAAATGGAAGAGGGCAGCAAAGAGAGTGGAGGGTCTTTAGAAAACCAGTGTAAACTAAGAGAATATATTTGCTCTTTCAAGTCCTGATTTTGTTTAGTTGCCTACCTTTTTTCCTCCTTAGGAAAGAGAAAATTGACAGTCAGACGATTCACTGGTTTGCCTAAAACTGATTGAAGTCTCCTGAACTCTCAGAGAGACTTTATGTCCCTGAGGAAGAGACAAAGGAGATTTGGCTCACTGGTAGCTGCAAAGCGATGCCAAGAAATGTGGAACTGATCAACAGGGACCTGGAAACCAGGGAGAACTTACTTCAACAAGAGTGGGACAGTGAAACTAATAGTATATCCCATTGAAGACAGGATGCTGTGGACTCAGGAGTTAGAACGTGGCTATTTATGGCCATCAAGCTGAGGGAGTGGAGGTCTCATCAACTGGAGGAGCAGGTTCAGGGTCAGGGGGAAGGTGAGGAACTTCACTGTGAGCCAGACTGCAACTGTAGAGCCTCCTACCAATGCTCTAGTTCAGCCTGAGGTCTATCCTAGGTGTCAACGTGAAAAATTGGGTGTGTAATGGAGACAGGTGGGTCCTGGGAACTTCTGCCCACACCCAGTTTATTCCATAGAGAAGTTCCAATGAGTGAGGGCCCATGTCTTAAAAATTAATCTACAAGGACAGATCATATTCAATGACACTTTTTGTTGACCTATGAGGCACACGTGCACACATACACACACACACACACACACACACACACACACACACATACACGCCTGTGTACAAATTATTTACAGCTTTGCAGTGGTAGGATCAGACCAACACACACAGCAGGTACAAGATACAGAGATGTTAGCTGTTTAACAAATTAAAACTAAGGGTTAGATGTGCAGCTCCCTGAAGAGCATGACCATGGAGTTGACTGAAGAGCATCTCTTCATCCCCAGGGGATGTGAGTGAGTTTGGAACACTGGGGTGAGACATTTCCAGGGTTTAAATGGAGTTGCAGTGGGAATGACTCGACATGGGATTGACTGATGCTCTCAGTGTGCACAATCACACTATTGACATTAAAATAACAATGGAATCTTCTCTATACTGAATAGAATTTCTTGAATGTAAAAACTGGGTTTCTTGCCTGAATCCTTCCTTAGGAACCATCTAATTATAATTTTAGGGGAATAGTAAACCAACAA
>JADRCD010229828.1:432-19187 GCA_019843815.1 Montemys delectorum | reverse complement strand
TTATGGAAGGAGACTGGAAATAGAAAAGAGTCATTTTGCATTAGGAGCACAGAGATGTTCCTTCAAAATATCACATAATCTTATTCTATTTTTGGGTATATACACAAATGATAGATATTTAGTAGTAACCCCATTTGCTATATATACTATATTTGATATATTTTAAAAATAGAGCTTTAGAATTCTCAGGTTGAGAGTCCCTTTCAATTCTAAACAATTTCAACCAGAAAATTTAAGAGCATATTTTTATGTTTCCAGATGATGGGATTAATCTAAAATTATTTCCTTTACTGACAGAAAATTTCTAAAGCTTGAAATCACTTCTTTGAATTAAAGCACTCATTCTTTGCCCCATTTATCTTTCTTCTAGAAGTTTGTGTGTAGCACTGAAGCCTGGAAGATTATTTTGGAAATCCTAGTAAGCACCTTAATTTACTTCACATTTGATGATTCTCCTTTCCATTTAATCATAAATTCAGACGAACTGTTCTTAAGTCACTCAGTTACCTAAGAGTTGCTTAGTAGATCAGATACCTAACTGCATTGTGTGCCTGGTCACTGCAGTGCCTACTTAAGTCTCTAGATCTACAGAGGAATAGTCAAAATGTTTCAATATGTAAGATCTGCAGGGTAAAAGGCAACAGGGTCCTTTTCTATAACATACTGTATATTTTAAGTAAAGTAATATATTTTTGTTTTCATATACATAGTACTTAGAATGAGACAATGAGTATACTGTTAATGTCAGCTAATGGAAATGGTGGATTTATCAAAAATAATATTAGAATGACATTCCAAATGAAAGCTTGAAACTGGCCATCCTCTTGTGCTTCTGTGGAAACTGGATCATTAGATTCCTATGAAAAGTAATACAACAGATAACATAAGTAACAGATGCTATTCACTTTCTTTTGTCAAGGATGATGGATAATTAGTATTATAGATTGAAGTCCATGGTTTAGGAATCTTTTGTAAATATATTTTATAGTAGTTGAAGAGATACTAAATATAAATATAAACACTGAACCTAAAAAAGTTATTCTTCACGGTTTTAAAAAATAACTCAATGATGAGGAAAATGTATAATTTTCACTTGATTGTTGAAGATACTGAAAATATCAGAGAAAATACACATAGTAATAGCACATTAGGATCAGGAATGGGTGATAGTCTCGTAAATTGTACAACTTTCTCTTTATGATTTTTATTTCATTTTATTTATTTTACATTCTAGTCATTACCCTCCCCTCTTGGTCTACCTTCCTCCAGTTTCTGATCCTATTCCTTCTCCCCCATGCCTCCAAGAGGGTGCCTTGGTCCAATTTGTGTATACTCCTGGGTACTGGCTGGTTTCGTGTGTCAACTTGACACAGGCTGGAGTTATCACAGAGAAAGGAGCTTCAGTTGAGGAAATACCTCCATGAGATCCACCTGTAAGGCATTTTCTCAGTTAGTGATCAAGTTGGTAGGGCCCTTCATGGTACCACCAACAAAGGGCCCTACCAACTTGATCACTAAATGAGAAAATGCTGAGCAATCCAGGGGAAGCAAGCCAGTAAGAAACATCCCTCCATGGCCTCTGCATTGGCTCCTGCTTCCTGACCTGCTTGAGTTCCAGTCCTGACTTCCTTTGGTGATGAACAGCAGTGTGGAAGTAAGCTGAATAAACCTTTTCCTCCTCAACTTCCTTCTTGATCATAATGTTTTGTGCAGGAATAGAAACCTAAGACATCCTGGTTGGTGGCTCAGTCTCTAGGATCTCCCTAGGGTCTGGGATAGTTGAGACTGCTGGTCTTCCTATGGGGTCACTCTCTCTTTCAGTTTCTTCAATCCTTCCCCCAATTCAACCATTGGTAGTCCTGAATTCAGTCCAATAGTTGGATGTAAGTATCTGTGCCTGTCTCAGTCAGCTGCTGGTAGGGCCTCTCAGAGGACAACCATGCCAGATTCCTATCTGTAAGCACATCATCAAATTAGTAATACCGTCAAGCCTTGGTACCTTCCTACCTCCATGAGATAGATCCCAAGCGGGGCTGTCACTGGACTGCCTTTCCTTCAGTCTCATCTCCATTTTTATACCTGAAGATATTTTAGGTAGGAACAATTCTGGATCAGAAATTTTGACTGTGGCTTAGTAACTGTCCCTCCACTTGAGGTCCTGTCTGTCTACTGGAAGTGGACTCTTTGAGAGTTCACTCACCCCAATGTTGAGCACATTGACTGAGTTCACCCCCATTGAGCCCTTAGAGTCTTTCACCTCCCTGGTCTGTGGGATTTTATAGAGGGTCCCCTCTCCAACTCCCATCTCATGAGGCCGCTTATTTCCAGTCATTCTCTTGGCCCTCTGGGCTTCTCTCTGGTCCCCAGCCTCCCTTACCCATACCTGATCCTGTTCCCCCTTTTCTTTTCCCCTCACCTCTCCCACCCAGGTCACCCACCCCCTACCTCTGCCTGCCTTGATTATTTCCTTCCTCCTTCTAAGTGGGATTGAAGCAACTTCACTTGGGCCTTTCTGCTTATTACACTTCTCACGGTCTGTGGGTTGTATCCTAGGTATTCTATACATTTTGGCTAATATCCACTTATCAGTGAGTATATACCATGCATTTCCTTTTGGGTCTGAGTTGCCTCATTCAGGATAATATTTTCTAGTTCTATCCATTTGCCTGCAAAATTCATGTTGTCTTCCTTTTAATAGCTGAATAGTATTCCATTGTATAAATTAAAGACTTTTTCTGTATCCATTCTTTAGTTGAGGGACATCTGAGTTGTTTCTAGCTTCTGGCGATTACAAATAAGGCTCCTATGAACATGGTGAACATGTGTTTTTGTGGCATGGTAGGGTATCTTAGATATATGCCCAAGAGTGGTATAGTTGGGTTTTCAGGTAGAACTATTTCTAATTTTCTGAGGAACAACCAGATTGATATCCGGAGTGTTTATACCGGTTTGTCAACAATGGAGGAGTGTTTCTCTTTCTCCATACCCTTGCCAGCATGTGCTGTCATGTGAGTTTTTGATCTTAACCATTCTGATTGGCAGGAGATAGAATCTCAGGGTCATTTTGATTTGCATTTATCTGATGACTAAGGAATTTGAAATTTTTTTTTAAAAAGTATTTCTTGGCCATTTGAGATTCTGTTATTGTTGAATGTTGTTTTTGCCTATCCTGAGCTTTTTGCTTTTCTATATGAAGTTGAGAATTGCTCTTTCTATATCTGTGAAGAATTGTGTGGGCATTTTGATGGAAATTACTTTGAATTGGTAGTTTGCTTTTGGTAAGATGGCCATTTTCACCATGTTAATCCTACCAATCCATGAGGATGCTGGTTATTTCCATCTTCTGAGGACTTCTTTTATTTCTTTTTTCAGAGATTTGTTGTACAGATCTTTCACTTGCTTGGTAAGAGTTACACCAAGATATTTTATACGATTTGTGGCTATTGTGAAGGGTGTTGCTTCCCTAATTTCTTTCCGGGCCTGTGTTATATCTTCTGTTGTTAATTTGGATACCATCTCTGTGCCCTTTAGTTAGTCTGGCTAAGGGTTTATATATCTTGCTGATTTTCTCAAAGAACCAGTGTTGTGAGAATTAGTTAACCTGCTCTGAGCTCCTGGTGGCTTGCATGGAGTACTTGCCCAAGAACTCTCTGTGTTCTCGAATAAAAGACACACATATGCCAGCTGATTTTGATATTCCTTGACTAGCTCAATTGCTGGGCATTTCTAACCCCGTCCCCTGCTGCAGGCATACATTTTCCTCTCTAATTTTCCTGAATCAACACGCTAAATCAAATTTTCATCCCTACTACCCCAGATATAATTGGTGAGTGGCTGCTAGGGCCATTTTCCAGAATTCTTAAGTGGCTGGTTAGTTTCTTTCCTGCAGCTGTTACACCTCATCCTTCTCCCTCTGAGTCATGGTCTCCCTTCCTCCTTCCTTCCTAAAATCCTAAAAGTCCTGCCTCTGTTCTGCAAGCCATTGGTTACTGGAATCTTCATTTAACAATAAGAACCAACTGGGGTCAAGGTCCCTCAGTGTCTTACATGTAGACACTCTGTTAAGCAGTTTTCCGGACTAAAATTAACATTATAACACAAGCAGAATTAGGCCAAACCCACTTCAAACCAGCTCTAGGTTTTGTTGATTCTTTGTATCTTTCTCTTTGTTTCTAACTGGCTGATTTCAAACCTGAGTTTTACTATTTCCTGCCTTCTACTCCTCTTGTATGTGTTTGCTTCTTTCTGTTCTAGATCTCTGAGGTGTACTGTTAAGTGATTGTAGGGGATATCTCTTAACATCTTTATGAAGGCACAGCGTTATGATTTTTCTTTTAACACTACTTTCATTGTGTCCCATAAGTATGGGAATGATGTGTCTTCATTTTCATTGAATTCTATAAAATCTTTGATTTCTGTCTTTCTTTCTTTCTTTCTTTCTTTCTTTCTTTCTTTCTTTCTTTCTTTCTTCAAGTTATCATTGAGCAGAATTGTCTGGTTTCCATGAGTATGTGGCTTTTCTGTTTTTCGTTGTAATTGAAGTCTAGCCTTAGTCTGTGATAATATGATAGAATGTATGGGATTATTTCAATCTTTTGTATCTGTTGAGGCTTGTTTTGTGTCCACTTATATATGGTCAGTTTTGGAGAAAGTTCCATGAGGTACTGAGAAGAAGGTATATTCTTCTGTTTTGGGGTGAAACATTCTGTAGATACTTGTCAAATCCATTTGGTTCTTAAATTCTGTCAGCTTCACTGTGTCTCTGTTTAGTTTCTGCTTGTATGATTTGTTCATTGGTGAGAGAGGAATGTGATGGTTTGGACATATTTCGCCCAAGGAATCACACTATTAGAAGGTACAACAGCCCTGTGGACTAGGTGTGGTCTTGCTGGAGTAGGTGTGCCACTGTGGGTGTGGGCTTTAAGACCCTCATGTTAGCTTCCTGGAAGCCAGTATTCTGCTAACAGCATTCAGGTGAAGATATAGAACTCTCAGCTTCTCCTGCACAGCCTGGATGGCACCATGTTCCTGTCTTGATGATACCAGACGGAACCTCTGAACCTGTAACCCCACCTAAATTAAACGTTGTCCTTATAAGAGTTGCTGTGGTCATTGTGTCTGTTCACAGTGGTAAAACCCTAACCAAGACACCCACTATTATCGTGTAAGGTTCAATGTGTGTTTTGAACTTTAGTAAAGTTTCTTTTATGAATGTTGGTACCCTTGCATTTGAGGCATAGATGTTCAGACTTGCAAATTCCTCTTGGTGTATTTTTTCTTTGATATATATGAACTGTCCTTGCCTATCTTGTTTGATAACTTTTTTGTTGAAAGTTTATTTTAATGCATATTAGAGTGGCACCTCCAGCTTGTTTCTTGGGACCATTTGATTGGAGAACTGTTTTCCAGCCTTTTAATATGAATTAGTATCTGCCTTTGTCACTGATGTGTGTTTCTGGTTTGCAGCCGAATGTTGGACCTTGTTTATGCATTGAGTTTGCTAGCCTGTGTCTTTCTGTTGGAGAATTGAGAACATTGATGCTGAGAGACATCAAAAACACATGATTATTACTTCCTATTATACTTGTTTTTGGAGGTGAAGTTATGTGTGTGTGTGTGTGATTCCCTCTTTTGGAGTTTACACTAAGTTGATTAATTTCTTTTAATTCCTCTTTGGTGTAGTTCCCATCCTTGTGTTAGAGATTTCATTCCAGTATCATCTGTAGGGCTAGATTAGTAGAAAGTTATTGTTTAAATTTGGATTTGTCATGGACTAGCTTGGTTTCCCATCTTTTGTGATTGAGAGTTTTGCTGGGTATATTATCCTGGGCTGGCACCCATTTGCCCATGTTTTCCTGTATTTCTTTAAAGGAATTCTTTATATCTTCCGTAAAGGACTCTATCATCTTCATGAGTTGGGATTTTAGGTCATTATGTTGCTTTTTAGGCATGTTGGGTTAACTAGGGCTTGCTGTGGTAGGGGAAATGGGGTTCTGGTGGTGCCAAATTGCATTGGGTTCTGTCACTTAAAATCTCGGGGTTGCCTTTGGCCATCTGGTTATCTCTGGTGTTAACTGGCCTGTGTGTCTCTGACTGGAGCTGGCCCGCTTGGATGCAGGTAGAGCTCTGTGACATTGGTTAGAGCCAGTCTCCTTGAAGACAGGCAGTGCTATTTCAGGTTAGGGCAGGCCTCTTGTGTTTGGTTAAAGCAATCCTCCTGTGTTCCTAGTTACTGTGGACCTCCTAGGAGGCAGACATGCTGTAGGGTGTGGGAGGGTATCAGTCCGCTGAACTGGTTCTGGGTGGAGATGCAGACTGAAAGGAAAGTGGAGCTAGGGGAGGGTGGAGCTTTGTGCATGTCCCAGAGGCTTGTGTGTCTCTGATGGCACGGGTGTTTGGGCAAGAGTCTCACCTGTGTCTTTGGTTACTTTGAACCTCCTGGGATGCACACAAGCAGGTATCAGGATGTTAGCAGACTGACAACTTTATTTTTGTAAGGGATCTATAGGGAAGTTCCTTTAATCAAAACTATGAAGATATAATTGCTTTTTTATGATTAAACTTTTTTTATTTGTATGTGTGTTGGGGGAGGTATTTATAAGTCACATGTACAGGGGCCTTTGGGGGCAAGAAGATGGTGTTGAATTTCCTGGAGCTAAAATTATAGGCAGTCTTAACCCATCCAGCACAGATGCTGGGTACCAAACTTAGGTCTTCCACAAAAGCATACTGTCCTCTTAACCGCTAAGCCATCTCTCTAGCAACTGAAGGTAATAACTCTAAAACTCATACTATCAGCTGATTTTAACCTGAATCAATATATAGTAAGTGAATTTAAATGGCAATCACAGCCATGGATCTGAAATAATATTGATTAAATGGTCTCTAAACTAAATTCCAGACAAGATTTAAAATGTTAGCAAATGAATCAAATTTTGCTGCTTCTACTCAAGCTGCCAGGGTGACATCCCTGGAACTTACACATTGTAACTAGGGTCACATGTGGCAGGTACTTCAACATATTCTTATGGCCCATTCTTCAGTTCCCAATACCAGCCTGCTAGGTGATAATAAGATTCACTTTCACATATTTAACTTCACCACAAAATATAACAAGGTAAATGAATAGGACATAAAATAATCTACATGTGACCACTGTTTCTTGTGAATAATATTATCTAGACATAAATTTCAATAGTAGGTAATATAAACTATTACTGTCTCGATTAAATTGTGTTTTTTCAGCTCATGCAGAGATGATGCTAGTTTAGTAGCAAACCCATAGTCTTCTATTGTGGTCCAGTGCATCACTGTGAGCGTAATTTGAATGTACAGTGAAATTAAACATGAGTATGTTATTTTTCATGTGCCTGCCCTTGCGCCTTCATTCAGTTAGTTTAGAATTGCTAATCTATAAGTAAGATTTCATAGTTATTTTTATGTAGTGTCTAACATCATGCCAAAGATTGGAAAGTAATATGTTTTACCATTTTAACAGTGACGTATTTCCAAATGAGCATTGTTCTTGATAGAAATTATCTAAGAAATCATGATTCTAGATTTAAAAAAACAAACATTCATCAGCTACTCTCTAAGTATTAGACACCATCTCTGTTGCTGGCTTAGCTATTGTGCAGACATATGGAGAAAGGCCTTAGCTGTCAACTTTTGTGCATCTCTCTGTTCAGTCTTTTATGCAGCTCCTAGGCATCACCAGGAGCATATGATTTTAGAGACTCTTGTTCTTACAAGAACCTGACCATGATCCTCTGTGCACAGTCAGTGCTCTTAAGCTTTTGTCACAAATGGAAATGCTTTTTATATTCCATTCATAGCAAACTAAAATGTATTTCATCAATTCCATTTATATTTTGTATGAAACTTTTCATCAAGATTTCAGAATTACTCTTCCCTAGGATAACAACCTCCATGTGTATACTCAGTTTCCCATATACGTTGCTAAAGCTATCTGTAGTAGTTGTAACTTTAAAAATGACAGCCCTACAATTCACTACCAGAAAAATCATTGTAACTGAGGTATATATGAGTAAACAAAACTCAAAGGCAATGTACAGGATCTTTGTTTTCCCTAATGTCTGTGAGTGCTGTAAGCTATTGAATTGCTACATCATATATGGTGTTCTTGGATTATGGAAGCTGCAGACTCATTCATTGCCTTTTAAGTCTCTCTGGAAAAATGACTAAGGAGACCTTAGAAGACAGGTAATTAAATCTCCAGTATTTTAATATTTGTCCTGCTTTATTTTGTCATTCTAAATAAATGCTTTGTGACAACCTTATCTCTATTTTCATGAAGAGAATACTCCAATGTATATAAATTTCAGGCACAAAATACATGAAATTTCTTCTGAGACTATTAAGTAGCAACAGTGTGTGTGTATGTGTGTGTGTGTGTGTGTGTGTGTGTGTGTGTGTGTGTGTGTGGTGGTTTGAATATGCTTGACCCAGTTTGTGACACTATTAGGAGGTATGGTCTTGTTGGATAGAATGTATTATTGTGTGATTGGGCTTCAAGGTCTTCTGCACAAGCTCTGCCCAGTGTGGAGAAAGTCTCCCCCTCCCACCCCCCACCCACCCCCGATCAAGACATACAACTCCAAGTTACTCAAATACCATGCCTGCTTGGATGCAGCCATAATTCCTATAATGATGATAATGTGATAAACCTCTGAAACTGTAATCCAGCCTTAGTTATATGTTTTTGAACCAATGTAATGACAACCGAAGATGTTCAATTAAAATAACTATATCTACCTGACAGAGCTGAAAATATTTGAAGTCATTTTTTATATTATTATATCATGGGCCCATGGGGTCACATGCACAAACACAGACACAAATGTACACATAGTTTAAAAGTTTCTTAGGTGAGAATACACTTGGGCTATAGGCAAAACCTTATCTGATGGTGAGAAGGGAAGAGTACTGGGCTAGCACAAGGGCGAGGGGGAAGAGTACTGGGCTAGCACAAGGGCGAGAGGGAAGAGTACTGGGCTAGCACAAGGGCGAGAGGAAGAGTACTGGGCTAGCACATGGGCGAGTGTGTGTTTGTGTCCTTGATCTCTCTTAATATGAGGCATGTGATAACAGAGTCTCCATTGTGATGGCATTATCTGATTCTGTTACCTGTCAGGTTCCATTTCTGAACATGATGTTTGGCTTAATTCTGTCCTCATATTTCCTTATGATAATGATATATATTAAGTCTCAGAGGGTACTTTACTACATTCAAACAATCATTGAAGTTAAGAAATAACTCACACACAACAAATTGTGAAATTATTACTAATTGTTTACTTGTTTCAGTGGGTGAAAGTAATAGGCTATTTCTTAATATTTTTAATTTTTTTGATAGTTTTACACATGTATAGAACGTATTCGGGTCATTCTAATTCCCCGACTTCTCTTATCGTCTCTCTTTCCTCCTGAAACACTCCTTTCCTCCAAGGCCCATTGTACTTTCATGTAGTTTTGTGTGAGACCCACTGAGTTTCATTAGAGTTCATTGCACCAATGTGGATGAGAGCTTATTTACTGGAGCTCATACAGCTAATCAATCACTATGCCACTAAAGAAGCTGTCATGCCTATCTATGTGACCACCGTCAAGATTCAAGGAATATCACACAGAAGAGGGCACAGAAAAAAACACAAGTCAGAGGATGTGGACAGGTGAAGCAGAAGGATGACCTCTGGACACGCCAGGGCAGATGAGCTCATGAGAGAGACTCTTTCTCATTACCTTATCAAAGAGTTTGTGCGGGAGCTCACACGTGTGCCACGTGCGTGCACGTGTGGAAACCAGAGGACATTGTGGGAGAAAGTTCTTCCTTCCCACAGGGTAGTGTCTGGGATCAGCTTCAATCCTGACAGCAAGAGATTTTTAGAGCTATTTTGCCGGGCCCCTCATACCTAACTTTTGTATTTTTTTCATGTACATTTTGCATCTAAATCAACATTCTATTCTAGAAGTTACAAATTCTGGAGAATTTTTTTTTCTAGGAAAAATAAATGGCTACTTCTACTTTAAAAGTGAGAAGACACATGATCGCTGTAGGAGTAAATGGAGCATTATCCCACTTAGAACGTGAGGCTCCATTAGGATCCAAATGTGTCAGCCTAGGTAGCCCGACTAATTTTACAGGAATTTAATGCACCACTAAAACATTGAAATTTGTGAAATAGCTCCACTTCCTTGATTTTTAAATTAAACTTGTCTTACTGAAGGGAAGCACTTTACTCACTAGAATTACAAGAATAAAGTAGGCAAAATTGTATCTGTAATAACAAGAGGTGCACGCAAGCCAAAAATAAAAATAAAAACCTTCAGAAAAGAGGGAAAAAAGTACATATTACAACTTTATCTCCATTGCTCAGTTTGATTGTTAAGAATAAACAGACAGTAATGGCACATCTCTGTAGAGTTAAAAACCATAAAAAAATGGATGCCTGGAGGGAATCAAAAGCAGAAATAGAGGAAAAAATCACTTATTTGTGCAATTAACATCTAGGAACACATGACAGTTTTTATTTAGTTGATCCATATGAGTTTAAAGTTGGAGAAACAAAACCAAACAAGTAACATTTATCTCTATAAAGTGTCTAGCCTTTGAACATGGAGGTAAAAATATCAATGCTACCAAAGATTCATTGGCTGATGAGAAGGATCAAACAATAAAGGCACTTTCTTCCAAGCTTGATGACCTGAGTTTGATCCCTATGTGGGTATTGAGTACAAGAGAGCCAATGCTGTCAGGTTGTTCTCTGACCTTCCCGTATACACCATGGCTCAGCCATGGATATACATGCATATGAAAAAGCAAATTAATTTAATAACAACATAAAAATTAAAAATTAATAAACATAACTGAAATAATTTAAAAATCACATTCTATAATAACCCACCATACACTTAGAGAATAGGTGAAACTGGATGATTTTTAAGAGGAGATCAATATCCACAAGGCAGATCATTCTTCTAATTGCTTTATATATAACAATGTTGCAAAATAATATCCAGTGAGTGGGAGAGGATCATCACATGGAGAGCTGCCTCAACACATCTCATTAGTCCTTCTAGTTCCCTGAGTCTTTGCTTTGCTCAGTGAGCAACACAGAGCTCAAAATTCCACTCGTAAGGATACTCCACTCATGAATGACTATTTTCTAAATGCCCACATTGTATATTACAAAATATTTCAAACATATGAAGGTGGTGGGTCCCACATTCAAAAATATCTATAAACAAATTTAAGGATGTTTACCTCACCCGGTTTAGCGGTGAAAGATCGGCCTTGAGTTTACTTAGGCTGAAAACTGTTCGGTGACTAGGATACCAATGTTTCTGGCAAGGCGGCACTCAAAGGTGAAAATATAAGAAATAATGTAGTGGTTAAAACTACACCTTTGTTCATGCCTCTGTATGTGAGAGACTGAGGTTAATTAATAGCAAAGCTTTCTGTTTGAAGTACCACACATCCGACATGACACGATGCACATTTCTACAGGGAGCATATATTCCAAATGCAGGCTTGGAACCCTGCTTGCCATGTAGACCTTGGAGGAGACTTTTCTTTTTCTGATGAAGTTATTTATCTATTTACTGTGTATAGACACATGTGTGCTCATTACTCAATTCTCTTGTGGATGTCAGGAGACACTTTGCTGGAATTATTTCTCTCCTTCCACTATGTGGGTCCCAGAAACAAAACGTTGGCATGTAGGCATGGTGGTAGGTCCATGGCCGTGCTGAGTGATCTTCTTGGATCTGCGTTAGAAATGCGTGTTCACAAACTGGGGTTGTTTTATTTTTGTTGAAAGAGAGTCTTATGCTGTACACGCTGACCTTCAACTCTAGGTAAGGATAGCCTGGAATTTATGGCACTACTGTCTCTGGCTTTCACATGTTAGAATTGCAGTCATGCACTACCATGTTTGGCTACATGCTGGTGTATCATCTAAGACCTTACTGAGACCATTGGACTAGGGAACAGTTCATTTTAAAAGAAGTAATCATGCTGGGAAACGACAGAGCAGAAAAAGGCACTTTGGGCCGAGGTTGAAGAAAACAGATTTCTACCAACCGTCTGACCCTCACATGGCTGCCATGGCATGCAAGCAATGCATGTGCCACAAACAAAACCACACACACACACACACACACACACACGCACACACACACACACACACGTACAAAACCAAGCGATAATTAAAGCCAGGCGTTCTGGCACACACTGGGATCCATCCCACCATTCAGAAACAGAGAAGCAGTTTCAGCACAATTTGGAGAGTCACCTGGATACTACATTAAATTCCAGAGTCCAAGAAACCTGTGCTTATGAGACCCAGTCTCAGAGAAACTAAAGAAGTAATTTAGAAAGCAATGACAGATGTTTAGTATGATTGTTTATACTGTCGTTCACTATTGTCACTTTTGGTTCAATTGGGAGCAGTTTAAGTATAAACTGTTTGAAATGTGTTATCTGTCCATTGAAGACTAATCATCCAGCCAGGGCATATCAGACTGGGGAAGAATTGGGGATAAGAGGGAGAACAGCAAAAGTGAATATTTAATATAGCAAGTAAGATCACAGCTTCGCTTTAAAATAATTTAGCTTAAAACAAAACAAAAAAAAAAACCAGTAATGACAAAAATAAACAAAACAAGGAGCCTTAAAAACAATAGGAAAAGAAAAAACAACCAGAAAGTGGCTATTCTGTGGGGAGGCCATGGATGGGAGAGAAATAAGAGAATGAAAGAGAATGTAACAGAAACAAAACTACATGCATGAAGTTTTCACAGGAAGTACATAATCTGTAAAAATGTTTGAAAGCACTAGCTATGACAATAAAGAGAATGTATATAAATTATTAATAATATAGATGTGTCAGAACTTCTGAACACTTTTCGTAGCATTTGCTATTTGTAATATTCTTTACTGAACATAAACCTAAAATAAATATATGCTGTATACTAACACTTGCAACAAATGATATGCATATATAGTATATCATAATTTAAAATATTGTTAGTTGTTTTTGTTTATATGCTGTTCTATGATATAGCATAATAATAGCCAATACAGATTTTGTACTAAGACTGACTATAAATGACACTCTCTGTCACTGAGTTGTCTCAACTTTCTGAAGCGAAATTCTTCATGCAAAAGTGGGAAACAGTAGAGCCTTAATCTGTTGTGAAGGGCAGATAGTTATGCAAGGCAATGAAAATATGCCCAGTAGGCAGGCAGTATATGTTATAGTGATTACAGACCTCACCGAAACCACAGTGCTCATGGAGGATACCCCAATGCTGAGTGGTCTGTGGAAACAGATTAGCCGAGTGTGATATACATGTCTGTGATTCCATGCGGATAGAGGGTTTGCAGGAATGCTCACTCAAAGTAGTTATTTCAATGCCATTCTGAGATACAGAAGGGGACGTGTCTCAGTAAAAAAAAATAAATGAACAACTCATCAAACAATACAACAAAATAAAAACAAAAGCCAGAAATGAAGCAAGTAACTTATGATACAGTCACACTTCATGTGCTGAGAACATTTTCTTAAAATATTCACCTGCTTAGGGCACAGTCAGGAATGTAGAGTTTAAATTTGAGTATTTCTAAAGAAGCTCTCAGAAAGTTCGTGCATTGACATGGGTTGGTGCTCATTTTTAAGTGGTCTCAGATTCTCACTCAAGTAGCCTGCTTGTATCCCCAAAGCTACCTCCTGTTAAAAGGGCTCTGACAAACTTATCAGTGACAACAATGAGGAAGAGTTGAAAAGACAGTGTCTAGTAGAAACAGTCTCTGATGGGAGGAATGACAAAGAATTGGGGTCCAGTAGTGGGGACACAGACCAACTCTGCGTTATGCAAAACCAAGCAAGCCCAAGGACCATTCATTTTGCAGAGAGACTAATTGCTCTCAACACAGTGGTTACAAAAGGTGATGCCTCTGCGGAATTATTAACATTATTATAATTAGAACTCTCTATTTCAGAAAGTAAGAACATTTTTCACACGTTTTAAATTTTTTTTAATTTAGTACTTTTGTGTGGGATGATGGTGGGAAGATATAATTGCATGAAGTCGCTGATTTCCTTAACAACCTCAGATAATTGAGTGCCAATGAAAAAATTCCACATTGAGTTTTCTTTTCAAACTCCCCTTTGGAGTTTCTGATAATTTTTCTGTTATTGTACAGACACTTAAAGTACAGCTATGGTCAATTAGCTTAGCAGTAGTTTTTGAGAAATAAGAAAACCTCATTAGTGGGCAGATAGAAATTAAATTAACATTTTTTTCTTATAAAATTCTTTATTATATACACCTTTCTAATCTCAAAGAAAATATGACAAATTCAAAGGAGGGAAATAGACATAGATTGAATATGCATATTTTCTTGTTTTCTTTGTTTTTCAAAACTGCAAAAAGCAATGAAAATTAAGTGTGACAGTGTAGTTATATCCCTCAGTTTTCAATAATCAGAAAGTTGGCAAAAAGAAAATTATTTTGTCCTGAAGATACAGAGATATCAACTTGCTCAATTTCTTTTGAAAATATGCTGTTCTAACACTAATGTTCCAGGTACTCCCTGTAATCTTCACTAAAGTTTTTTATAGGTTGTAAAAGTCAACTCTCCTATAATTTAATCATGATTCATGTTTTACACTATTGCAATGAACTTCAGTGAACTTCAGCCCTAATAACTTCACGTAATTAATTCTAAATATTTGAACAATGTGAAATGTCTTGTTAGAAAACTTAAGCTGTGCTGTGTTGGTGCGCACCTTTATTCCAGGACAGCTAGGGCAACAGAAACCCTGTTTTAAAAAACCAAAAACAATAACAACAAAAAAAATACTTACAAGTGAAATTTAGAATCTTGCTTCATCTTGCTTCAACCATAGAGACTCCACATTTAATCTTATGGTTCGCCCACAAACTAGGAACAGTCCTTGACAGAAAAATGAAGAGCTTATTAAACATATTTTGCTTAAAATGAGATTCAATTTCACAAATAAAGCAGTAGTACAAATGGAAAAATTATTTATCACATTTTGCTTTTAGCAGTAGCTTCATGCTTGGAAAAGAGTTGACAGTGTGAGGAGCAGCTGTTTAGGAACACACTGACTTTAGGAGCACTTAAGAACACTCTCGAGTTTGTTGTGTATTTGAAGAGTTTCCAGACAAACATGTTTCTTATAGCAAAGCAATTAAAATTTCCTTACTTAAATTAACAAAAGTTGTATTTATTAAACATCGCACTGTTTTCCATGAATCATCTGTTAGCACTTATTTATAAATATGCTATCTTGAAATTGAACCTGGAGAGACGAGAGTCCTCATCAATTCTTAGCCAGCACCATCTCTTTAAGTAGCTTCTCTCTTACCCATCATCTTTGTTCAAACTACTTCGTATCCTGGTACTCACCCAGCATGACTACAATTTTCACTCAGTGAAATTCTTGTCTGGAAGCCCCTTTTCATAGTTTACCTTTACTGTTTCTGCAGCCTAGGTACACCGTAGAACATGTTCCATATTTTGTCCAAGATGCCAGATTACTGTAGATGGAAGAGAATTGTTTGGGAAGAAAGAGGATAGGCTTTAGCTCTGTGAGTTAAACTATTTTTGTTGTTCATTTATGTTTTCTTTTTATTTATTCTTCTTTCACACAATACATGCCAATGGCAGTCTCTCCTCCCTCTACTCCTCCCATTCTCCCTGTCCCTCCCTTCTCCATCAGATCTGCTGCTCCTCCATTTCCCTTCAGAAAAGAGCAAGCCTTGCAGAGATTTAAACAGAATGTGATTTAACGAAGATGCAATAAGACCAGTTACAAATTCTCATATCAAGGTTAAACAAGGCAACTCAGTAGGAGGAAAGGGGGCCCAAAAGCAAGTAAAAAAAAAAAGTCAGAGATATCCCCACTCACACTCTTAGGAGTCCCACAACACCCCAAGCGAAACAATCACAAGATATATAAAGAGGTACATTTTATGGGTGAAATTCTAATTGTTGCTATTGTAACTATTACTAAAGTACATTGGAAGTGAAACACTCCATATAATGGTAGTGAATAGGGAACTATGGGTTTGAATTCAGCTTTTAAAGATAAGCTTATCCTTTCCAAATTTTTATTGTCTGCCTTTTGAGCTCATACCATATAGAGAGAAACACAGTATTGGAATAATCTTTTAACTTCCATTATTACTGTGACTGTGTTGTATTATCTGGTTATCATTAAAGAATTTTAAAATTTTACCTTAATTATTTATAACATGAAGATATAGCCCTCAAGAAAAAAAATCGCGTGTGTAAAAATAGTCATTAGATACTATAAATGATCCTATTAAATCTTGGTAAAAATATACAAAGATGAACCACAATAATGATAATACTTTGGAAAATACTTTAAATTAGCATAAATAACCATATAAACCATACTTAACTGAGATGATTAAAAAGGAAATTGAACTTGTTTTAATGGCATCTGTACATTAGTGGTCATGTATACAAAATATTTACTTCAGCCTTTCCTCTAGGAACTCTAAAACTTCTCAAAATATTAATAGTGTTATTATATTTAAAATAAAGAGTTGAATAGACCAACATTAAATGATATATAAGAGTCCATTTCCTTGTAGTAGATTAGAACAGAGCCTATAAAATCAGTTTTAATATTGAAGTATGACTAGGGGAATAGGGTGACATACGCAGTACTACATCTATGTGGAAGGACATTAAGAAGTGACTCTACATTTTTATGAAGATTTTTTACTGTCATCGTTTCTTTTGTAATCTTGCTGTATGGCACAATTTGCTGCCATGGAAAGACTTTTAAACTATTATGAATGGAATAAATAGTTAATAGGTTTTGTGCAATGAGAAATATTGTATTCATCACAAATGTAAAGGTATAATATTAAGTAAAATCCATACAATAACAGGAAAGCAACCAAATGTTTCAAGATTAATTTTATATCAACAAAAACAACATAAGTGAATAGTTAATGCAAAGAAGAGTAGGCAATTCATTTCAGGGACATGAAGGTCCTGATACTCCAGAAGGTAAGGCAGCATGATCCAAAGACAAGTGGAAATAAAGGTTTAAGAAGAGAGTACAAATGACTGAAAGGCCTTGATGTGATACACAGTTGAAGAACACATTACATAATCCCATCTTGCAACATTTATTACTTACTATAGAAGAATTTATTTATTACACTTTCACATAAAAGGGGAAAGAAAAGCATTCCAAACATTAATCAAAATAATCTTTAAAATTTCTTACAAACAAGTGTTCATATACCTCCAAAAACTAAAGAAGATGCTTCGAATGCAAGTGTTATTTGCACAAAGCTCTGATTTTGTGACAACTTTAAAATAGAAGTTAAGGATGCGATAGAAAAGGACGATGGTCTCTTTTTAAAAATCAATAGCTTTTACAATCCCAAATGCTCTCACTACTGAGATTAATAAAGAGCAAGAATCCATTCTGCGTGCACACAATGACTTCTATTACAATGGAAAAATGAAAATGCTGCTATTCCTGACATACCCAATAGATCTCACCTCGGTGTAGACTCCACTTTCTATATTTTTAATTTAAATGCATATAGTTCCAAGGATGGGGACATAATCAGCGTTCACTTGTTCCAGAGCATAACAGAAGATGCAGAAGTTTTCCCTATAAATAAACATGCGCCCTTTCCTGTATGCCACCTGCTTAAAATATCTTCCCTGGAAACGTCTCCACTAGTCTGTGTTTCTTCTCCTTGATTCTGTTGCTCATGACTGTTTGGTTTCTCTCAGCTAGAACCTGAACCAAATACCAGAAACCCACCATCTCCTTCTTGAGTTTAAGACATGTATTTCAGAGTTCATAACATTGTGGTGTTATTTGCAGATAAGAGCATTTTAAGTTTTTGCATTCTGATTTTTGTAAGTTAAAAGAGCACACAATTTTATGTGCAGACAGACATTCCCAAGTACCTGAAAGCATTTTATTTTGTCATTTGTGTTCTTAAACTTTTGCAGTAAAATGGATCTCTATTTCATAATGATAAACTAATATATTTGAATGAATGCAAACTTGCCTTTTCTCATTTTGAAAGGTATCATCACCAATAGTTGGTTCAAAAATATGCAGTATTCATATGGAGTCAGATGAGATCCATTTCATGCAATTAAATTTAAATAGTAATTCACTAATAAACATTCAGAATTTCTACAGCAAATTCAGATAGTTCTGCATTCAGATAGCTCACAATATTTGCTTTGGAGACTATAAATAGTGACTCTTTCTTAAAAATTATATGTGAGTGTCCCAGGTATAGTGTTGATATACTCACTGTGTCTAGACTATCTGTTTTCTTTAATGCATTATGTATTTACCAGCCAAAGGTTCGCCCAAAGAAAGGGTGGGCCTTCTATAAAAACAAAATAAAAAAAAACCAAACATGATATTATTTGTTCACAATCAAGGGTTCAGTTTAAAACATTAAATTTTAGGCAAGGAATGGAGAAACTTTTCTCATATGCAAGATGGTAAGTACGTCAACGGCGGAGAGTGAGTACTCTAAAAAATGAGCATATGATCAGAGAGACAATCTCCTGTACTGTCTGTAGGCAAACTAGAAAATATGACATTTCTATAAATCAGGACACACTAGGTTCAAAGTTTGACTGCAAAGAAGGAAGGGAGGAAGGGAGGAAGGAAGGAAGGAAG
>JADRCD010229827.1:0-12670 GCA_019843815.1 Montemys delectorum | reverse complement strand
TGGGTTTAGGGGTGGACAGAAGATGTTAGCCAATACATTTTTAGAAATAATCAGGTAAGGAGCAAAACTGCATAAAGAGCTTGCTCTGGCAACCCAGTGTCTCCTTAAATTTAGACAGCATCCATATTTTCTGTTTGTAAATTCCTATGGACACAGCCAGGCCAGAGGATGCATCTCTGTATCTGGTCTTTGCTACTTTGTGGATTCTTCTCTTCTCACCCTTTATTTTCCCTCACCCTGTTTCACCCCCTAACACTAGATAGGAGAAAAAAGAAGGATAAAGGGAGTGAGAGAGATCTCCAAGTCTCATTTACTTCCTTTTGTTTCTTCTTTGAGCATGGCTACTAACAAACTGCTACAAACCCCTTGAATAAACAGCAGCCACCAACCCCATCTAGTGGGGCCCCACCATTTATACAACCTCTGAAAATTTCCTAGAACTCCAAACATTACAAAACTACAGAAACTGTCTGCAGCAGGCGAAAGCTAGAGCACGAGGCAAACCACAGTCAGCTGCTGTGGAGCAGTTTTACATCCCTATACCTGGGGTTCAAAATGAAAGTGCATATCTCTCTCTGTGTGTGTGTGTGTGTGTGTGTGTGTGTGTGTGTGTGTGTGTGTTTAAGAAACCTAGATTCCAGAATCCTCACTACACTTCTCTTCATTAGAGAATGTCCAATAAAGCATTTTCCCAGGGCCCAGCTTTCTGCCAAGGTCATTTGGAAGGTGGCAGCAAAGCTCTTGCCCCTAGAACCTTCCTACTTCCCTGAGCCATGAAAACAGACACCAGACTTAGGAAGAAGATCCTGGGATAGATTAATGATGTCTGCAGGGAGGAAGGAAGTAGTATACATAGGGCAACTTTTGCCACTGAGAGGCAGGGCTCTAAACAGTCTAGGAACGGAGTAGCACACAGCTGACTCAGGGTATTGGTTCACATCATTGTTTTCAACTGTTAACCTAGAAATATCAAATTATATTTCACGTTACCATCCATAGATGCGCTTCTCTGGGATTGAAGAGAATGTTTCTCTGGGACTGAAGGACCCACAGGTCCTTCAAACCCTCTGACTGAGCAACTGCTCACTCGGTTAGGAAGGAGTGCCCTTGGTTTTGCTACTCTCTGCTCCTAGTTTCTGACACCTGGCCCAGGGTCCTGATTTCTGTGTCAGCTCAGCCCTCAGGGCTAGGACTGGTATTCAGCTGCGCTGAGCTCCTCTACTCTGCCCAGTTGTAAAATACCGAGCCTCTTCTTGAAGCTTAAAGAATGACCACCACCAAAAGCCTCTCCTGGGGCCGGGCTGTGGTGGCGCACACCTTTAGTCCCAGCACTTGGGAGGCAGAGGCAGGTGGATTTCTGAGTTCGAGGCCAGCCTGGTCTACAGAGTGAGTTCCAGGATAGCCAGGGCTACACAGAGAAACCTTGCCTCGAAAAAAAAAAAAAAGCCTCTCCTGGGTACCCCTGGACCTCTGCATTATTCAGAACCCCAAAAGGCAGCCCTGGCCTAGCAGAGGGCAGCTGCCTCTCCTCCCCAGTGCTCTCTAGTCCAATGGTGGGGTAGAATCCGACTCCCGCTGTGAGCAAGGTCTCTTGTTTGTGCCCACTCACATCTCTTTCTAATAATTTTATTTCTTTAGGAATAAGTATTCTCATGATTTAAACTTGAAACATTATAAGAACAATTTGTGCATATGTCTGCTATCCTGTCCATGATCTTCGTGATCATTTGGTACTGGGGATTGAACCCTAGGCTTTCACGTGCTGGGCAAGCTCTGCCCCCAAGCTTTATCTCCAGTCCTCTTTTTTATTTATGTATGTATGTATGTATGTATGTATGTATGTATGTATATGAGTACATTGTTGCTATCTTCAGGCATTCCAGAAGAGGGCATCAGACCCCATTGCAGATGGTTGTGAGCCACCATGTGGTTGCTGGGAATTGAACTCAGGACCTCTGGAAGAGCAATCAGTGCTCTTAACCACTGAGCCATCTCTCCAGCCCCTCCAGTCCTCTTTTAAAAAGTGCGTGTGTGTGAGTGTGTATGTGTGTGTGTGTGCAGTGCCCCGAAGGCCAGAAGAGGACATCAGATCCCCTGGAGCTAGAGTTGTAGACAGTTGTCAGACACTCAAAGTGGGTTCTAGGAACTGAACTTGAGCCCTCTACAAGAGATGTTCTACCACAGCTGTTTGGTACCTTTTATCTTGAGACTAGGCCTCATTACTTTCCCCAGCTTAGGCTTGAACTTAAAAATCTTCCTTTCTCAAGGATAACAGTGTCACATTACCAAGCCCAGCCTTTCATCTGTTGTCGTTGTTTTTTTTAAGATTTATTTATTATTATACATAAGTACACTGTAGCTGTCTTCAGACTCTCCAGAAGAGGGTGTCAGGTCTCATTATGGGTGGTTGTGAGCCACCATGTGTTGCTGGGATTTGAACTCAGGCCCTTCAGAAGAGCAGTCAGTGCTCTTACCTGCTGAACCATCTCACCAGCCCCCTTTCATCTGTTTATTGGGGCTTTTTAATATTTTTTTAAAAATTCTTTGTGTGTGGGGGGGCGTATGTGGGTATATGAGTGTGTGTGTGTGTGTGTGTGTGTGTACATGTGGTGTGAGTGGGTCTGTAAATGTGTGGGTATGTGAATGTGAGTATGTATGGTGTGTGGGTATATAAGTATGTGTGTGTGGTGTGTGAGTATATTTGGTGTGTATGTATGCTGTGTATGAGAGTATGTGTGTGAGTGAGTGAGTGTGTGGTGTGAATGAGTGTGTGTGTTCAAATGTGTACAACAGGCTCATGTGTGTTGGTGCATGTATATCTGTGGTTGACGCATGTGGAGGCCGAAGGTTAACACAGAATTTCCTAATCACCTCCCCCACTTTATTCTCTGAGACTGGGTGGGTCTCTCAGTTAAAACCAGAGCAGGCTGATGTAGGCTCATCTCCCCAGCTTGCTCAGGGAACTCCCTTCTTTCTGCTTTTCAAATTCCAGGAGGGCCACTGTGCCCGCCTGGCATCGTCGGCCACTGTGCCTGCCTGGCATCGACACACAGAGACTGGGGATCTGAATTCTGCTCCTCTCACTTGCTCAGCAGGCACTCTCCACGCCTCAGCCGTCCACTGCCTTCACTTGGCTATTTGGACCTGGCTGACCTGTGAGCAAGCCGCCCAGAGCTCTGGTCACCCCGTGGTTATGCGGTTCTGCTGGTTCTAAACTCTGAGAACCAGTGTTAGCATCGGCTGGGGTTGGGATTCTTCTGCTCTGGCTTCTGCTGGGTTCATCATTCCATAGACAGGGACCCAGGGACCCAGCAGACTCCACCTCCTGAGTAGCTAAATGGAAACAGGCCCAGAAACAGGTCTGCTGAGGGCCAGGGAAGGTAGGCTTACATATGTGTCCCCTTTGCACCTATGCAGATGTGTCCCGGTATGAGCGAGACTCTGGAGCTCTACAGCAGAGGTTTCCTGACCATTGAGCAGATTGCCACGCTCCCGCCACCGGCCGTCACAAACTACATCTTCCTGCTGCTTTGCCTGTGTGGCCTGGTGGGAAACGGGCTGGTCCTCTGGTTTTTCGGCTTCTCCATCAAGAGGACCCCCTTCTCCATCTACTTCCTGCACCTGGCCAGCGCTGATGGGATGTACCTGTTCAGCAAGGCCGTGATTGCGCTCCTGAACATGGGGACCTTCCTGGGCTCTTTCCCCGACTTCATTCGAAGAGTGTCCCGGATCGTGGGGCTCTGCACGTTCTTCGCAGGTGTGAGCCTCCTGCCGGCCATTAGCATCGAACGCTGTGTGTCCGTCATTTTTCCCATCTGGTACTGGCGTCGGAGGCCCAAGCGCCTGTCGGCTGGGGTCTGTGCCCTGCTCTGGATGCTGTCTTTCCTGGTTACCAGTATCCACAACTACTTCTGTATGTTCCTAGGTCACGAGGCCCCTGGGACAGCCTGCCGCAACATGGACATCTCACTGGGCATCTTGCTGTTCTTTCTCTTTTGCCCACTCATGGTACTCCCCTGCCTGGCACTCATCCTGCACGTAGAGTGCCGAGCACGGCGCCGCCAGCGCTCTGCCAAGCTGAATCACGTGGTCCTTGCCATTGTCTCTGTCTTCCTCGTGTCATCCATCTATTTGGGGATCGACTGGTTCCTCTTCTGGGTCTTCCAGATCCCGGCCCCCTTCCCCGAGTACGTCACGGACTTGTGTATCTGCATCAACAGCAGTGCCAAGCCCATCGTCTACTTCCTGGCTGGGCGAGACAAGTCACAGCGCCTGTGGGAACCTCTCAGGGTGGTCTTCCAGCGGGCTCTCCGGGATGGTGCTGAGCCAGGGGATGCTGCTAGCAGCACACCCAACACGGTCACCATGGAGATGCAGTGCCCCTCTGGGAACGCCTCCTGAGAGGCCAATGTCTGGGGCGAGGCTGCAGCAGAGAGCGGCCAGTAGCTTCCAGAGACACTCTGCCCGACGGCAGGAGCAGGGCAGTTGCCCCTGTGCTGCCAGGGAGAAGACCTGCCTTAACGCAAGGCGTCTGCCTCTTGTCAGGGGTGGCCAAGAGGCTGAGCAGCCACTTCTAGGCAGACCCTGTGGCCTCTGTTCCCCAATCATTCTGCTTCTGTGACTCAGTGTACCAAAGTGGCCCTCACCATTGTGGTAGGGTCCCTCCTCAACAGAAGCTCAAGAGCGAAGGCAGGAAGGAGGTCACCTCTTCGAAAGTCAGCATAACCCTCACTGGACCTGCAGCCTCGGCCTCACCTGCAGGGAGTTGTTCAGCCTCCTAAGGCAGGATCAGAAGAAAATGGTGCTATCTGGAAGAGGACCCTGTCCACAGGCATTGTTCCCTGCAAACAAGTCCCTGGCCCTTTGATGAGTCACCTGGTGACTTCAGTGGGGTAGGATCTGGCCTTGGCAAGCTATGTGAATCAGAAAGGACCTTCTGTCACCCTGGATAGCTGACTGCTTTTCTAACCGCCCCCCTCCCCCAGCCAGCTCTGGGCAGCTGACTGCACTCAGCATCTTCCAGGCCACTGTGGTCCACTGCTAAGTCCTCCATCTCCAGGTACCCATTTCAAAGTGGACTCTGGTTCCATCCTGGTCCCCTGGAGGCTGCCACCATGATGTCACCCATCATCCAACACAGTGGCCTGTGTAGCCAAAGAAAATTTTATAAAAGATAATAAAGTATATATCAATACACGTTTGTTTGTTTTTTTTTTAACCTTGCAGTGAGGCAGGCTTCATGTCCAGTGTCTTCTCTGTGTCTCTGTGCCCCACAGTGAGGATGGCAAGGGCAGCTGGAGTCCAGGGCGGATGGCCATCTGTTCCTTTCCTCTCACTCTGGGTCTCCACTGGTTATCTGACCATACCGCTGTGCTGCCCTTCTGCTCTGCCTGACTCTATCTATACCTAGGCTTCTGTGGTCTGTAAGGATGTGTCGCTGATGGAGCTACATTCCTCCATAGAGAGCTAGGGAGGGCAGAGGGGCAGGGAAGGAGTGAGCAGCATGTTCACCCAGGGTCAAGCATGCTAGCCATACACCCTGAGTCTATTGAGCTTTATTCTAGGCTGCATGATCCCAGGGCACGGACTGCTGCACTAGCATTTAGGGGTAGTAGCTAACTCCACTAAGGTCATGTCCCAGATGGCCCATCACCAAAGCTATGCTGATCTGTTCCTTCCAGACTGTCACATGCCATCCATGTTGCTCTAAACAAGGAGAGCTTTCATGGTGGGACAGAATCGTTGACTCCCAGAGCTTCAGTTGCAAAGCCACCTGCCCCTCACCTGTGTCTGAATAAGGCTGCCTACCACACCCTATTCCTTGCCATTTCTGCTCAGAGAATCCTAGAGACACAAGAGTGGGAGCCTGTGGCCTCCACCCTTGCAGCAGAGTGCTGAGAATGTGCACGCCACCACAGCTACAGGGATGGTCTCAGTGCCGTGTGGGTCCTGGGAGTGCCTGGCTGAGGGGCCACTTAGAGTCTCCTGGCTTCCCAGAGCCTGGGAGGTCTCTTCTGAAGAGCCTGCACCCCAGTCCTCACACCTGAGTCCCCTGGGAGTGAGCTGTGGCCTACAAGGGGCCTCCCCATCTGGGTCCAGCTCAGAGTTCATAACCTAGGGCCTGTATACAGATGGTGCCTGCTGTGAAGTGGAAGGAGGGGTGATTCTGTGCAGTGCACTGAAGTCTTGTGGACAAGGAGGCTTTTCTGTACTCCCTCATTAACCCTTAGCCCAGGAGCTCCTTTGCCCTTTCTCAGACCCCTCACTCCATGCTAATGGAGAGGACGAAGCTAAGAGGACTAAGAGGTTGGAAACCGCAGAGGTCCACCACTTCCCTCCACTCTCCTGGAGTGTTCAATTATTAAAGTGGGTTCAGAGGGGCTGGACAATGGTGGGACCAGCAGGTTTCTTGCAGTTCTCCCAAGCCACGTTCCTTCTGGGGGTTTCACAAAGGCAGGACTTCCCCCTAAATTCTGAAGAATTTTCTCCCTGAAACCCAAGAACTAAGCCATTCTCCACCACAGGATAGCAGAGAGCCTGGGCTTAGGACCATAACTCCTATTAAGGTGCTGTGTGCCTGTGAGGGTTGTTACTCAGCGGGACCTCCCAGCAGCATGTGATTCGGGGTCTGGTGGAGTGGAGAAAGAGATACAGGATGGACAGCGCTGTGCCTTTTATACTTCCTGCCGCCCAGTAGCTCTGCAAAACTGACCAAGAAGAGAGACACTGTCAGATAGAGCAAAAGAAAAACAAGGACAAATTAGAAAGGTGAAGAGCGAGCGAGCCTCAGGAAAGCTGAGCTCTTCCATGTGTTAGCCACAGGACCTCAGTTCCCCCGCCCCATGCACAGATCCCACAGGGGCCGTGGCATGTATCTGAGCACAAGATGGAGGAGGAGAAGTGGGGATATCCTTAAACACAGCAGTTCAGGTGGCAAAGTTCTTGCTATAAACCCAGGTCTCCAGCACCAGCGCCCAAAGCCAGGCATAGGGTGTGTGTGCCTGGGACCCCAAGTCTGGAGTGGCAGAGGCAGGAGGATATATGGGGTTTGCTAATAGGTCAGTCTAGATAAATTGACAAGTTTTGGGTTCAGTGAGAGATCTCAGAAAAAGAAGGTGGTGGGTAAAACAAGCAGGCTTCAGACATTGACCTCTGTCCTTCACACACACATGCACATACATGTTTACACATGTGCACACCAACACACACAGCAGGCTAATCCCAAGCACTGCCGATGAGGGCAATGACTGACTGTTAGGTACCTAATGTGTTTAACAGGCTCCTGGCTGATCATTTCCTGTAGGACCCTGGGTGTCTCTACAAGGTTGCTCACACTTATTGTAGGACTTCAGAGTTCACAATTACAGTGACCTCTGACTTTGCTGTCTCTCATAAGCAAAGTGTTAGAGGGGACGCCAGGAGTGAGCTTGGCTATCACAGTCCCAGGCAAACCCAGCTGGGTCTGGCTGCCTTGCAGTCCAAGAAAGGCATGTTCTGCAGAAGTCGAGGGACTGTGAGCAGCCACTGCCCTCTTTTCTATCTTCCACCTCACCCAGGGATGCCGGTGCTTCTGCAGCCTTGGCGTGGCTTTGCCACATGCCTGTAGGGGCTCTCATTTTCCATTTTCTAAGAGTTCTTTCTCTCCTCCCAGATCCCACGCTGTGTGTGTGTGTGTGTGTGTGTGTGTGTGTGTGTGTGTGTATGTGTATGTATACATACACATGTATATAGAGGCTGGAAGTCAACATTAAGTGTCTTCCTCTATCACTTTCCATTTTATTTTATTTTTTTTACATTTATTTATTCATTTTAAATGTAGATGGTGGGCACACACATGTGTCAGTCAAAGGATAACTTGTGGAAGTCAGTTTTCTCTTTCTACCACAGGGGTCCCAGGGATCAAACTCAAGTAGTCATCAGGCTTGGCAGCAGGCACCTTGACACATGGAGCCATCTTGCCAGCTATCCACCTATTTTTGAGATGGGTTCCTCTAGCAGTAAAGAGGAGAGGCAGGATAAGCCTGGGGTGAGGCCCTCTGATGGGCTGGTAATGAAGATACGAAGCTAGGAAAGCTCTGGCAAACTTCTGGCATCAGACCACAGCATGCAAAAACATTCTGTTGTAACTTAGCAGGTAGCGGGGGAACTCAGAAACAGCCAGGCACAGTTTACAAAACCAAAACTCTGGGGAACTGCTTGGATGAGTCAGCTGCCAGTCCGGAGTTTCCTGGCAATTCAAGAGGAGACTCGTCTGCTTGGGCACATGATTTTTTAAAGCCTTTCTAATTAATGAAGCTGGAGCGTTACTGAACATACAATCAAATCTATCCATATATTCCCTGGCCACGAAACAGCCACCCAGTGCCTGCCTGTCTCTCCCAGCCCAGGGCCACACATGTCTGCTTTATGAGATTGGATTGTTGATCAACCCTGTCAACTGGCCTTTCCCTATCACAGGACAGAAACTTCCGTTTAACCTTGGATGGTGGGAGTTCAGGGGATGTGTGTGAGGAAATTCAGTAATGCAGAAAGTTCCAGAAGGGACCCTGGCTTCAAGACTCCTGAACTAGGGGGCTTCAAGTAACATTCTCTAGGGCCCTTGTCTTAGTTAGTTAGTTAGTTAGTTAGTTAGTTAGTTTGTTTGTTTGTTTTCTTCTCTATATGGACTAGAAACAGCCTCTCCCCCTCCCCACTAGAGGAGCCCTGGGAAGGAGGCGTGAAACCGGCTGAAGAGTTTAAGATTTATTTTAATTTTCTTCTTTTTCTTTTTCTTCTTCTTCTTCTTCTTCTTCTTCTTCTTCTTCTTCTTCTTCTTCTTCTTCTTCTTCTTCTTCTTCTTCTTCTTCTTCTCCTCCTCCTCCTCCTCCTCCTCCTCCTCCTCCTCCTCCTCCTCCTTCTTCTTCTTCTTCTTCTTCTTCTTCTTCTTCTTCTTTTTTGGTTCTTCAAGACAGGGTTGCTCTGCATATCCCTGGCTGTCCTGGAACTCACTCTGTAGACCAGGCTGGCCTCGAACTCAGAAATTTGCCTACCTCTGCCTCCCAAGTGTTATTTTAATTTTCTTATGTGTATGTGTGTGTGGGAGGCATTGAATATGACTGTAGGTGCCCTAAAAAATACAGATCCCCTGGAGCTAGAGTTACAGGTGGCTGTGAGCTGCTGGACATGGGTGCTGGGAACCGAATTCAGGTCCTCTACAAGAGCAGCAAATGCTCTTAACCACTGAGCCATCTTGCCAGCCTGTTGGTTAAAGATTCTGAACCAAAATGTGCTGATATGAAAAAGGGTTTTGCTTTTACTTAAGAATCTAAATTTTAAGAATGTAAGGGCTGGGGGATGGCTTATTGATTAAGAGTATGTACTGTTCCTCCAAGAAACCAAGTTCAACTTCCAACACACACTTCTGCTGGGTCACAACCAGCTCCAGGGAAATCTGACCCTCTGCATTCCTGCACACACATCTTCAGACACCCGCACATATACATTCCTGCGCACACACACACATTCACACACACACACATATACATACACTCATGTACACACATCTGAATACAGACAGACACACACATACATTCCTGTGCACACATACAAATTTAGACAGACACACACACATTCATGTGCATACACCTGTGTGTAGACAGATACTCATACATTCATGTGCATATACCTGCATAAAGACACATATATATTCATGTGTACATACCCAAATACAGATAGATATACACATACACAGCTAAAAAATAATAAAAATAAACAAATAAAAAATTCTGGCATAAAATATGAAACTCAAGGCTTGGAGATGACCCAATCAGCAAAGTTTCTGCTGTGCAAGCTAGGGACCTGATTTCTGTGCCCCACGTGCTCCCAGGTAAAAAGCCAGGCACAGTAGTGTGTCTGTAATGCAGGCCAAAGGAAGGTGTGTGTGTGTGTGTGTGTGTGTGTGTGTGTGTGTGTGTGTGTGTGGTGTAGCTGGCCCAGAGGCCAGGAGAAAGGTGTCAGACCCTCTGCATCTGGATTGCTGGTTACTGTGAGACATTTGACATGGCTCCTGGGCACTGACCTCAGGTCCTCCAAAAGGTCAGTAAGCACTTTTTTCAAGACACTCTCTATAGACCAGACTGGCCTCGAACTCAGAGATCTGCTTGCCCCTGCCTTCTGAGTGCTGGGATTAAAGGTGTGTGTCAGCCGGGCAGTGGTGCTGCACGCCTTTAATCCCAGCACTTGGGAGGTAAAGGCAGGCAGATTTCTGAGTTTGAGGCCAGCCTGGTCTACAGAGTGAGGTCCAGGACAGCCAGGGCTACACAGAGAAACCCTGTCTCAAAAAACAAAACAAAAACAAAATAAAAACAAAAAGATGTGTGCTATGCCTGTCAGCAGCACTCTTAACCACTGAACCAGCTCATCAACCATACATACATACATACACACACACATATATGCATACACACACACACATTCACGCTCACACAGAACATACACACACACAGTGGGGTAGTTCATACTACTAAAAGGTTCAGGTGTAGCTGGATGCAGGTCTCCCAAGAACCTCTGGGCTCAGAGACCTTCAGCCTCCATCTTGCCTTCGTGGGCCCAGCAGAAAAGTGTAAGCGGCCAATGTGAGTAAGGGTCATCACCAAGGCCAAGAGCATGTGTGTGATTTTCACGTCTCACTGGGCTTTGGAGGTCAGTGATGACTAGTCAACCTATGGAGACCTTTAGTGAAGGCCCTGAGGCTAGTGAGGTTGCCTGAACTCTGTAGTCACTCAAACTCTCAAGAGCAGAGTAAGATGGCAGAGTCCCCAGCTAGGGTTTGCATCTCCTCACTTTTAGCAAGCGGAGATGGGTAAGTACATTAGCTGAGCATCCCTCCACATAGGTGCCTGTAATGGCCTTTCCCAGACCATAGAATTCCCACTCTCTTTGAGGCCCCACCCCAATTCCCAGACCCACGATGGGGTTGCTAATGCTCTGAGGCATTGAGAAGGGAGAGGCTCTCAGAATGGTGCCAGGAGTGGTTCTTGCCATAATCCTCAAAAGCCCCCAGCCTTAAGGGGATCTGGGTGGAGCAGGAGAAGGGCCATACCTGGGAGGCCCATTAGTCTTCATCTAGGCTCCTGTGGGCCCAGGTCTCCAGAGGGTGGACAGGCATCCTTCCAGCATTTATATCTGGGGTTCCTTCTCACACTTCTCAAAGGAAGCCAACGTCCTTGAGGAGGGGGTACCCCAAATTAAGGCTTCTATGGGCCTGGGAGCAGTGGAGAGAGACGGCAGCATCCTTGTGGAAGAGTCACTGAGTCAGGACCTGCAGAAGCAGCTGAGAGGCCCAGGCCCCACGGAGCTGCTGTAGACACTTCCAGAGATCACAGCCAAGAGGGATCACCATCTTTGTGGAAGGACAGATTGACACACTGAGGAGCAGGTGAGAGCCTTGTTTCTTTTTACAGTCTGGGTGAAGGTAGACAGGTATAGCATAGCTCAAGACCTGCTAGAATCCAGGGAGAGCCTGGCTCTGCAGGGGCAGTTCAGTGACCTAGGCAGGCATCTCCTCCCCAAGTGGGAATTTTAAAACCAGCTCATGAGCAGGTAAAGCAGTGGTTCTCAACCTTCCTAATGCTGTGGCCCTTTAATACAATTCCTCATGTTGTGGTGACCCCAACCATAAACTCTGTTGTTAGTTCATAACTGAAATTTTGGTACTGTTACAAATTGTAATGTAAAGAAAAAGAAAAAGAAAGAGGTGAGGCAAGGCATGCAGCTCTTTGTGCTTACCTGGCTTGCTCAAAGTCTTGGGTTCCATCGCAGCCTTACAAAACCTGGGCGTGGTGGTCTGCAGCCCCAAAGGGGCTGAGACCCACAGGTTGAGAATGGTGTAAAATGGGGCTTAGCCTGGCAGAGCAGAGAGATAACTGCAGACCAAGGCCAAGGGCAGGAAGAGGGAGGAGAGACAGACATGGAAGTCCACCAAGTTTGGCCTGACAACGTGAATTCACAAGGTAGAAGGAGAGAGAGCAGACCTCAACATGCTGCCCTCTAACCTCTACATAAGGTCACATGGCACTGAGGCTGCATTAACAGTCACCTGTCCCGTTCTAGAGATGTTTCAAGTGCAAAGAGAAACGGACAACAGGACACTAGGAATAAGATTCACATGATTGTTACAGAATGGGATGTTAAGGCTGACAGCCAGTCCAACATTCTTACTCCCCGATGACAAAGAATAGTAGAAGGCAGAGCTAGCTTAGCATGTTTTCAGTCCCCTCACCCCCTGCATACACACACACACACACACACACACACACACCACACACACAGGCACACACGGGGAAGATGGGGGGAAGGGGAGGGAGGAGGGAGAGACAGAGGGAGGAGGGAGAGACAGAGGGAGAGGGAGAGAGAGAGACAGAGAGAGAGATCACAATGAACTCTAAACTCCAATCTCATTTTTGGACCATAAGGCTATGAATGGAGAAAATACTGTCGTTTGTTTTGAGATTGCCCAGGCTAGATTCAAACTCTCAGTGTAGCAGAGAATGACCTGGAGCTTCTTCTGATCCTTAGAAGGATCCCACCTTCTAAGTGCTGGGATGACAGCTGCGGACCACCATGCCCAGATTTTGTAAGGCTGGGATGGAACCCAAGGCTTTGAGCAAGCCAGGCAAGCACATTATCTAAG
>JADRCD010229826.1:0-14375 GCA_019843815.1 Montemys delectorum | reverse complement strand
CATGGCCCTTCTGTAGTTAGTTCCCTACTGTCCACAGGCTGACACACAGTAGCTACTCAAGAGAGCTGTGGCAGGCAGATGCAGGACCATGGTTTAGGCAGGAACTTTGGGAACATGAGTTGGCTAATCTCCGGTCTCATGACTGAGCCTGGCATGGCACAGGGCCCCAGCATCAAACTATCACAAAAGCAGTGGCTCCTTCTGTTTGTGATGCTTCAATGATGGAAAGTGATCCAGGAAGGCAGGTCATGCTTGACAAGATCCGAGGAGGATCCTGCCTGACAAGAAAGCCAACTTAGAAAACTGTAGGCAGAACAAGAAACTATCAGACAGTAAGTAGGCGGGGTCGGTGAGTAACCAGGAGACTGCCCTGGACTTTTAGATCCAGCCATTCCTGAAGTCAGATTCTGTTACACAAGCCAGTAAATTCTAGGTGTACTGCTGTGGCTACATAGTGAGATGCTGTCTTTAAATAAGCAAACAAAACTTAGATGGAAAAAGAAATCATTCTTTCCAAGAAGCAAGCCCTGAACCTCCAGGATAACAAAATTCTGTTATCCTCCAGGATAACAAAAAGCTGTTACAGCCAGGTACAGTCTGTGAGAGCATCAGGGCCATGCCTGCACTAGGCACTGACCAATGGCTGCCACAGAAAATGTAAGTGCAAGAGGAAGCCCTGCTTGCTTGCTCAGCTGTCCCCTCGGCTGTCACTATAGTTTCCATAATCATCATTGTCACAGCCCTTACTGTGAGACACAAGGCAGATCTCAGGAGGAATGTGGCCTTTGGGTTACCCCTAACAAGTTCAGCCCTGGGGCTACGTCCACAGGCCTCACATGGAGACCCGCATGATGTCTGTGTGAGTCTGACATTCCTGAGGGTCCTCAGCTCTGCCAGGTTCTCCTTGACTTCTAAGTCTCCTTCCAGCCTTCAAGGGCTCTTGCTAGCTTTCTCTGACATGTGTTTCTGTGTCTCCTGAATACTGACCCCTCCCTTCCTCCACCTAGCAGTGACGCCTCTAAACAGCAAACTCCTTCTCCTTCTCCTTCTTCTTTCTTGTTGTTGTTGTTGTTGTTGTTGTTATTATTATTATTATTATTATTGTTATTATTATTACATCAGCCTTTGCTGAAGTTTGGGTGCCTTTCTTCTGGCACAGAGGCACCCATGTTTACAGAAACAAACCACTAAACATGGAGTCATACTAAAGCTACTAAAAGAAAAAGGAGCCAAAAGAGCTATACTCAAGGGTGTGAGTTCTATGAGCAGGGAGGACCCAAGCTGAACCTGACAGAGAAGAAAGACCCACTATGGGAGGAGTAGGGCAAAATGCAAAAACAAAGGTCCTGAGGCAAGAGGGGGATTGAGGGTCTAAAGGGAAACAGAAGTTATCCTCTGAGGTGTGGTCACCAGGAGGCTGAGAAGATTAAATGAGAGTATGCACATGGGCAAAGCCTATGCATAGTTAGCAACAAAGAGATGCTGTTCTTAGTAGGACAACCCTGCTAATGTGAACAGGGTCCTGTTTATTTCCTGCTAATAGGAAGAAGACTGGCTGGTTCATGGGGAAAGCCATGAGCCAGATCAAAGGCTCCTTTGTGACTCAAAACAGTTCCATTTTCAGCGGCTTTATGAGGATCAGGCACTTGGCTCAAAAAAGCTTCAAAACTCATTACAAAAAAAGAACTTCACCTTCCCTCAGAAGGCAGAAGCCCCAGGAAAGTAAATGATGAGAATGCTCTGGGGACTGAGCCTAATGCTTCTGTGACCTGGGAGACAAGAGCTCTTCAGAAAAAGGCCTCTGCTACTCAAGATGCAAAGCCATCACAGCCCTTCTCTGGAGGACTGAAGGCTGCTGTGATGGCTACTCTTGTCAGCTCAACTAAAACTCAAATGGCTGGGCACACTGAGAGCAACGCTTTCTTATGTAAATCATTTGAAATGGGAAGGCCCACTTCTAACCTGGATCTAGAGGCAGGAAGACCCACCTGTAACTGGGGCCACACTTCTGCTGGCAGCCTATAGGAGCACATAGAGATGGCCATGCTCTGTACCTACATGCCCTCACTCTCACTGGCAAGTCCATTTCTTCACTGATATTAGAACCTGCTTCTTCACGATGCTAGCATATAAGGAAGCCCTGCTCAAACACCCGGCCAGACTCATGGACTGAGGAACTACTGAGTGCTTAGACCTTCCACCGGTAGGTAGCCAATATTGTATTAGCTGGCCCATACCCTGAAGCCATTCTAAAAAATGCGCCCCCCCCCCATCCAGTCTCTCTCCAGAGAGGTGTAGAAGAAAGGTTTTCTTCAACTGTTTGTTGTATATTGGCAGAACATTGTAGCAATTGTGTACAACATGATGTTTGGAATGATAAATGGATACACACATACACACACACACACACACACACACACACACACACACACACACACATTCAATAAGTTCTGTTTCTCTAGAGAAACCTGACTAATACAGGTGGATATTCACCAAGGTATTTCCTTAAAGAATGATCACTAAAGAACATGATTTTGGACTCCCAGGATCACAGGATCAGAGGTGAGGAGAACACAGCATCTGCCCCAACACCAGGAGTAACTGGGACCATCAGGACCCAGGCATGCGGGAACTCAACCAGTCCAGTGGCACAGGTTCTTTCCAGTCTATCTGGGCCGGTGCCCTGAGCAGACCTTGGACACAAATAACTCAGTGAGTTCGACAATAGCCAGAGGAAGCTCCACTCCCAGGCGCTCTAACATGCCCAGGATCACAGGATCACAGGATCCCAGAATCACATGATCACAGAGACAGCTTGACTCTGAGAAGTTCTGACACAACCAGGATCATAGGAAGGACAGGCTCCAGTCAGATATAGCCAGGGCAGGTAGCACTAAAGACAACCAGATGGCGGGAGCATAAGAACATAAGCAACAGAAACCAAGGTTACTTGACACCATCAGAAGCCCACCATAACAAGTCCTGGACACACCATCACACCGGAAAAGCAAGATTCAGATCTAAAATCACTTCTCATGATGATGATACAGGACTTTAAGAAGGACATAATTAACTCCCCCAAAGAAATACAGGAGAATACAGCTAAACAGCTAGAAGCCCTTAAAGAGGAAACACAAAAAAAAATCCCTAATCAATTGAAATTAAAAAATATGAGGAATTAGAAATTTGTTGTTCTCTAATTTGGTAATTGGAGGAATAGGTCCAATATTGTACAATCCATATACACTTTCTGCTTGTTTGTACCTGACAGTGTCTTGTTGTGTACCACATAATGGTCTTGAAAACATGCTTCTCCTATCTCAGCCTCTCTCATAGTAAGATTGTTTATTTGATATTTTTATACTTTACTATGGTTTTCAGAACAGCTTACATATTTCAAAATTATTTATATAACCAAAAGAAATGTAGACAATTAATTTGGGAGGTGGTTTGTAAGAGAACAACAAAGAGTGAGACTGAATGCTTTGCTTGATATTTATAATTATTGTATCAATTTTGAAGAGCAACTTATAAGTTCCTCTTTTTTCCTGAGATGATGCTTTTCAAAATCATCTCAGGCAATGAACCAGATTCTTACTCGCACCTAATGTCTGTGCCACCCTCCAAGCAGAACCAGTGTTCATTGAAACAGTTGGTGAATGACTTTATGGATAGACCATCTTAATACATACACCATTTCTTAAATGAATGTAACCTGTTCTCTGTGGGCTGAGAATAAAGTCACTCAAGTCAAATAGCTTTGACCATAGCAGGAGATCTGTATCCAAAAATCATGCCTACAATTCATTCCTTGGTGCAGCAGAACTGTCAACTCTTAGCTTGGCTACGATGGAGGTAAAATCCTTTGGTGATGTGAGGGTCATTGAAGTACAGCTTTATTACAATGAAATCCAATGTCTAAAAATTGTTCTTATTTTGGGTTTGTACCACAGTAAGAGCCAAGATTTTAAGCTCTACTAAATACAAAATAAACAAACAAAAAGTCTTTATCTATTTATGTTCATTTTTAAAAAAACTAATAGTGATACATTATTTTAAAATATCATACAGTTAATATGTTTGGAGTTATTTAAAATTTATATTGAGAAAAATGTATATATTTTCAGTATTGCTGTAGACAAGCATCTATATGACTGTTAAATTGATTGTTGTTTTATATCAAACAACTTTTATAATATTCATTTTTCTGTTACAATATTTTATAAATTTTAAAGAATATAATAAAAAAAGCCCTGAAAGGTATGTCCGGTATTGAAGGGGAACCTCTGGGAGGAGCTGGGGTACAAAAGGGAAAGAAGGATGTGGTGTAATTCTATTTACTTAAAATGTCTTTAAATGTTAACAAACTCAGACAAATTGAAATTATGTATTTTTTCTCATCATAATGCAATAAAATTTAAATCAATTTAAAAAAAGCAGAAGCTATTAACTTTCAAAACAAAACAAAACAAAACAAAACAAAGAACATGATTTTGGGTCTGCAGAGATGGCTGTGGCAGGAAGGAGGACCTGAGTTAAAGACCACAGCATGGTGGCATGCCTTTATCATCCCTGCGCAGAGACAGCCTGATTCCTAGGGCACTCACAGTCTAGTTAGTTGGAGAGATGCTCGCTCTCTCAAATAACCCAGTACTCGGTACCTGAGCAGTGATACCCAAAGTTGACCTCTGGTGTCCATGGACTAGCATACATGTGCACATACACAGAGCACAATTCAGGGCCTTTTGTTCCTCCGTGCAGAGAAGTGTAAATCTAGCCTCTGCTTATATGAGACATAAACAACTCCCAGAGTTACACGGGCTCCTGAGAAGTTATTGCAAGAGCTGGGATGCTTCAATTGGGCTGACTGACTGGTAGGCAGAGAAGCAGAGATGTAAGTAAGTGTTTACAACAATAAAGGTAGGGTACACATGGGGAATAAGTGAGGCTCAGTTTGCAGGAAGAAAGGAGTCCAGAGTGCTACTTCCATGAGGAGACAGGTCATGTCTCAGTAAACAACATGAAGACAAAGCGTAGAACATGACGATCTCGGAACCAGGAGGAAGGCCTCTCCAGCAGGAAAAGGAACACAGGCTCACAGGCTCACAAAAGAAAGAATGGAACAATGTAACAGTTAGTGTCACCCAGTCCTCGGGAATATGGCAAGGACCCAGTGCTGGCAAAACAGAAATAAAACATGCTGCTGAGTGGCAGGATCCACCTCCACCAGTGGAAGTGAACCTGGAGGATCAGTTTGGCAAGAGTCCAACAATGGGTGCCTCATCAGCTAGCAGCTTCACACCAGGCCTATCATAGCAAATCAAGTCCCAAAGAGACATGAGGTGGCGGCACAGGGCACTTCTGCTATAGTGATCAAGCAGGCATGGTGGTGCATACCTATAACCCCAGCAACTAGGAGGCTGAGGTAGAGTTCAAGGTAGGGTTCAAGGGCAACATAACACAATGCAGAGAGGCACTGTCTCAAAGAGGGGGCATACTGTCTAAATGACTTCGTCTCAAAGTCCTGTAACACCCCTGAAGAATGCAAGCTGAGGAGGATACATAGAGTAGCATCATTTATGCAGAGTCATAAGACACTTTTATAATCCACCATAAAAGCACAAAGGCAGGGACCAAAGGAGCCAACAGCCCCATGCTGCTCCCCTCTGAGACCGAGGGGGAGGGGTGCTGGAATGAGAACTCAGCTGTATTTGTGATGTTTAATATCTAACCACTAACATTCATTCCATCTGGATGGAGATATGTGCTTATGCATTACAGCTTTCTGTGTACTCTGGGGACTATCAGAAAAATTTGCAGTATTTTTTTTAGGAGCTTAGAAGTAGATAGGATAAAATCTGCATGGTTGTTGATTCTAGATGGTGGGAAGATGGGTGGTTCTCTTATTCTATGAGTTCCTTCTTTTTCCCGTCTCTCAAGGAACCACACCAAGGAACTCAGTGCTGACCAGGCATGGGACACAAGATCACAAGTCCCGGTCCAGCCTAGGCAGATTGACACACTATATGGCTAGCAATACCCAGAAAGCAGATAGACAGTAGATGGTCAAACATAGCCAGCATCACACTTCTAGGATCAGAAAAGATACTTAAAGTGTGGTGCCTTTGCAGAGTGGAATACTATACAGCAGCAAAGAGAACCGTCAGATATCCCATGCAGCAGTGGAGAAGAATCTGACAGCTATGGTGTGGAAAGAAAAAGCAAGAGAGTTCAAGTTCAGAATTTCTCCATGTAAGGCTCTCAGGCCTCAGATAGTCTGTCATTAGAAATCAGGAGCAGGCAACTGGGTGGTGGTGGTGCACCCCTTTAATCCCAGCACTTGAGAGGCAGAGGCAGGCGGATTTCTGAGTTCGAGGCCAGCCTGGTCTACAGAGTGAGTTCCATGACAGCCAAGGCTACACGAGAAACCCTATCTCGAAAAAACCCAAAAAAACCCAAACAAACAAACAAAAAAATCAGGAGCAGGACTGCGGTTTACTATGGAGAGAGCAACAGGAGGATGTTCCTGGTGCTGGGGCCTGTCTTGGCTTGCAGGGGTCCTGGGGTGTGTTCACTGTGGAGAATATTCCAAACAGCACCTTTAAGTTAGAAGCTGTACCCCAATTTAAAACAACACCAGATCCTGGAATCCTCACACTCAGGATCGAGGCTCAAGCATCATTCCAGGTGAGCTTTGGAGACAGAGTAAGGCCAGGCCAGGCTCTATGACATAGGCAGACCTGCCTCAACAAATACAACAAAAGCCTTTCCTCATCCAGGTGAGGAGATAAAGGGCAAGAGCTTGAGGCACATGCAGGTAAGCAGTGGCTGTGCTCTTACTGTGATCACCTACAGAGGAGACACTGGCACTGAGGGGAAGGGTGGGGAAGGGAAGGCAGCAGGAGGTGCACAGGAGGCAGAGCCAGACTCACAAGTATCAGGTCTGTGCCCCAGGAACCCACCTCTTCTTAAAGGTTCTACAACCTCTTGGAACAGTGGCACCAACTGGGCACCAAATACTCAAATTCATGAGCCTTGGGTGTGTGGGGGCGGTTCATAGTCAACTCACAACGGAAGCCAAATTAGTGTGGTTCCTTCTGGACCTGTTTTAAAGCTAGCATGGGGACAGGGCGCTAGTATGGGTTACATATTGCTATGCTCGGTGCAATATGTAACAGCCAGTCTGCACTGACTGCATGCCCACAAGAGCCTGAGGTGTCAGGACGCTGCCAAGCAGCCGATTCACACAGAAGCCTGGTGACTTACCCAAGGTTACACAGCTAGTGTTTCCCTGTAGAACGGGCCCTTCACTCTTTGACCCTAGATCTCATGGCTTCTGAAAGAGTCCTTGGCTATAGAGAAAAACAGTAATTGAGCAGCCCAGAAAGCTGAGGCTAGTAAAAATAACTAAAGTGCTGGGGATCAGAGGCACTGGAAATGCACATACTTTCCCACAGAATGCCAAAGATGGTGATACCAGCCCTCAGGATGAATGGAAGCACTGGAGGAGAAGGTGGCAATTATTCTCAATTACTCAAGAAGACAGTAAGAGCCTAGAAGGGCTCTTCTCTGGTGCCATTTTAATCAGCTGTCCAAAAACACATGCAAAACCAGCAGATGGAACACAGGTTAAGTATATTCTGAAAGCCTTTCAAGCTGGAGGGGGAGATTAAATAATAATATACAAGCAATCTAACGGCCTAAAAACATTGTGAATGAAATCAGATGCCCGGTAGAGTCAAGTGTCAATTAGAAAAGCAGCAGGCTTGGCATAAAAACAAGGCTCTCCAGCTTAGCCAGGCAGGGTGAAGTGGGGAGACAGCCAGTGTGGCTAGCTAATTGAGAAGGCTGTGCCCGAATGCCACATCAGGCATAACTGGTTTGGTTTTGTGAGACAGAGACTCTTTATATAGCCCAGTTGGCCTGGGACTTGCTATGTAGCTAAGGCTGACCTCAAACTCAGGATCCCGCAGACTCGGCCTCCAACATGTTGGGACTATGGGTGTGAGCATCATGCCTGCTGAAGATATTGACTGTCCTATTAACATTAGCTTTCCAGTGTCCAGAGGACACTGGGCAGGTTAGATGGTGCCACCTGGGAATCAATCATCTCTTTCAATGAATGCTATTTGTGCATGTATGCCAGCACCTGTCAATCAAATGAAAAACAAAAGCAGAGAAAGGAAACTGATGGAAAAATGGCTGCCTTGCATGAATCTCCACTGCTTTGGCTCAGGACTTGTAATGGGTTCATTCTCTATGCTCGCTCTCTCACAGGACAGAGAACTGTAAATCAGGCAGCTGATATATAGTGTGGGAAAGAAACCCATGAGATCAGACAAGGCTTCCTGGAGGTATTACAGGCCAGAATATGCAAGAGATAGAGCAGCCTTGAGTTCAACCTTTCCCTGTGCATCAAGCAGCAGACATGGGGTGTAGGGGCACCTGCACTTCTATTTCTTTATATATGACTGCAAAATTTGTGTTAGCTTTGATATTGAGAAGTCCCCCCAAGAACCCCAATTTCCTCTACTTCAAGGCTGAGCTCATGTGTGTCACTGTCCTGAGATGGCTTTCCTGGCAAAATGAAGCTATCTACTTGTCTTAGTCAGGGTTTTTATTCCTGCACAAACATCATGACCAAGAATCAAGTTGGGGAGGAAAGGGTTTATTCAGCTTACTTCCACATGGCTGTTTATCACTAGAGGAAGTCAGGACTGGAACTCAAGCAGGTCAGGAAGCAGGAGCTGATGCAGAGGCCATGGAGAGATGTTCCTTGCTGGCTTGCTTGCTTCTCTTGGCTTGCTCAGCCTGTTTTCTTATAGAACCCAAGACTTCCAGCCCAGGGATGGCACTACTCCTTTGATCACTAATTGAGAAAATGCCCCACAGCTGGATCTCATGGAGGCATTTCCCCAACTGAAGCTCACTTCTCTGTGATAACTCCAGCCTGTGTCAAGTTGACACACAAAACTAGCCAGTACACTACTTTAAAGCCATTTACTGATGCAAGAGAAGACGGGGCTCCTCTCTGCCCTTGCTCAGTACATGAAGCACCAGGCCTCAATCAGGGCTGCAGAGCTGGCTTTATTAGGACATGACTTCTTTTCTCCATTTCTCTTTGGAACACTAGCCATGTTGGGGGGTCTCCCTGCCACATCTCTGTACTCCACAGGTGCTCTCTCCATCTCCTTTGGGCTCTGGGCACCATTTCACTCATTGTAAACTTCCACCACCTAACATAACAGCCCATACTCTGGGACATACCCACTACAAGGAAGTGTCCTTGGAAAAGCCACCAGCTGCACTTTCAGACTTCTCCGTCGGGGGGCCAGGTGCTGCATGGGGACAGACCCAGCTCAGCAAGCACCACTGCCTTCCTGTGTTTTAATGAGCACTCAAAGGAATAATTTCTCCAACAAGTTGAAGGGCCTGACCTTGCCTCAGTTCCAAGCGAACATTCAGAAGGGCCTAGGGTTCTCACCTCCTACTGGCTCACTGAACAGTAACAAAACAGCACTGAGTCCCTGCCCAAGCCTAGAGCCATGGATGCGGCCTAGTCTGCCTTGCCTCTAGTACATCCTGTAAAACCTACCCAGCAGAGAAAGGAGGGAGAGTGGGCTCCAGTGGACCAGCAAGTTTTCTGCTGTTAGAACTCATTTGGGGAATTCCTGCTGAAACCCACCACCTCATAACCTCCAGTCACTGTTACAACTGACAACACTGCAGGGGAAGTATACAGACGTTCATATGGTGCATAAAACAGACTATGTAGCCTATTCCCTGGATGGTATCCATGACAGTCGGCTCAGGAGTCAGTCAGTTAACAACCAAGGCTCACAGTGACTGGGTGTTCATGACTCAATCATCACAAAGATGTCATGTATAGACTCTAGCTCATCATTGATACACAAGTGAATCACCTTTGAAGTACCCTACTCAAAGAGAAGATCCCAACACAGTGAATGTTCTGGACAATCTGTATTGGAGCTTTCTAGAATTCTTGCCATCGGGACACCAAAGCAGATTCTTAGGCACAAGGCCTGAGTCTACAAAATCCTTTAATTGAGATCATAAAAGGTCATTATGGGCACCGACAGTTCTCCACTCTGACTCAGTCCTCTCTTGGAAATTGAAGAAACTGCCCAATTCTGTCCTGGTCTTCATTCAAAGTGGACTGAAGGGAAAGTGTGTATACCTTCTTAAACTCATGTGAAGCCAAGATCACTGCCCTTCAGCCACTGAGGAATGACAAGGTGTATGTCAGGGATGAGGCGATGGCTGGTAGCTATCAGGTCCTTGTGCTTGTAGGAAACTGATCTGGCTATCTGGTCTACTGTGAGCCAAGCTATGCAAGGTGGTGTCCTTCAGACTCAAGTTCATTTATGCACAAGTAACTAAGAGTCTGTTCTACAGAAGTGGGTGTGGGAAGGAAAAGTCCCCTCCCTGCATTGGCAGGGGTGGGGTTTCTCCTGCATGGAGAGGCCTACTGTAAAGAGGAAACCCATTCCCAGTCCCCACTACACACAGGACAGACCTAGGGCTGCCACCTGCTCTTTCTAAATGACTGAACTGCAGAGGCTTCATTCTTCAATTGGCGAGGTTGGCTCATGGCACTCTTGGCAGACTTAACTCAGTGGAGACTTATAAAATGGGGAAGGGCTTGCTGAGGAAGCAGGGGTGGAGAAGAGCCTGCTTCAGCCTCAGAGAATACTCTTAGTGATGTAAGATGTGTGGTAGGCGGAGCTAGTTCCTAGAACTTTTGTGGCAAATGGTCTTGGCAGATATGGTTAACTTACGAATCTTCAGTTGGGATACCACTGCAGATTTTCTGCATGGCCCACTGTCATCACAAGAAGAGGTGGTATGTGAATCAGGAAAGACTAATGTGACAGATGAAGGGTTAGAGTAACCTGGCTTCTATCTTTATGAGGACTAAGAGCTGAGAATGTCAATGTCTGATTCACTGCTTAATATCCTGTCACCTGATTCTGATGGCTATGATGTGGAACTATCCAGGGAGTTAGCGACCCTTTAGTGCCCAGGAGAGTTAAACCAGGAAACCAGGGATGGGCTGTGGGCACAGTGGTTTTCAAGGTCCCTCAGCAGTCCAAAGTACAAAGAGAGGCAAATGTTTCCACTCACTAACAGGAGGGTAGGGATGAGGCCAACTGCTGGGACAAGTGACTGAACAGCTGCACAGGGTCAAGACTTGGCTCTACCGTCTTACGTCTCACCTGGCCTTTTGCATGGTGACTAAACAGTAACACACTTTCACGAGAGGCCATCCATCCCATCTTCATGACAGAGGTAGCCACAATAAAAGAAACTTCTCTGAGAAAGTCTGGTCTCTTCATGCGTGCGAATGAGTATAACAATGGCAGTGACTGCACTGAGATTCCACCTCACCCCAGTCAGAATGGCTAGGATAAAAAACTCAGGTGACAGCACATGCTGGAGAGGTTGTGGAGAAAGACAAATACTACTTCATTGCTGGTGGGATTGCAAGCTGGTACAACCATTCTGGAAATCAGTTTGGCAGTTCCTCTGGAAATTGGACATAGTTTTACCAGAGGACCTAGCTATACCACTCCTGGGCATATACCCAGAAGATGCTCCAACATGTAATAAGGACACATGCTCCACCATGTTCATAGCAGACATATATTTATAATAGTCAGAAGCTAGAAAGAACCCAGATGTCCCTCAACAGAGGAATGGATACAGAAAATGTGGTACATCTACACAATGGAGTACTACTCAGCTATTAAAAACAAGACTTCATGAAATTCACAGGCAAATGGATGGAACTTAAGAATATCATCCTGAGTGAGGTAACCCATTCACAAAAGAACACACATGATATGCACTCTCTGATAAGTGTTTATTAGCCCAGAAGTTCGGAATACACAAAGTACAAACCATAAACCCCAAGAAACTCAAGAAGAAGGAAGACCAAAGTGTGGATACTTCATTCTTTCTTAAAATGGGGAACAAAATACCCATGGAAGGAGTTGTAGAGATTAACTATGGAGCAGAGACTGAAGGAAGGACAATCTAGAGACTGTTTTCCACCTGGGAATCCTTCCCATATTCAATCATCAAACCCAGACACTATTGTGGATTCCAGCAAGTGCTAGCTGACAGGAGCCTGAGATAGCTGTCTCCTGAGAGGCTCTGACAGTACCCGACTAATACAGAAGTAGAGGCTCACAACCATCCACTGGACTGAACACAGGGTCCCCAATGAAGGAGCTAGAGAAAGGACCCAAGGAGCTGAAGGGTTTGCAGTCCCTTAGGAGGAAGAACAATATGAACTAACTAGTACCCTCAGAGCTCCCAGGAACTAAACCAGCAACCAAAGAGCACACATGGTGGGACTAATGGCTCCAGCAGCATATGTAGCAGAGCATGGCCTAGTGGGTCATCAATGGGAAGAGAGGCCCTTGGTCCTGTGAAGGTTCTATGCCCCAGTGTAGGGGACTGCCAGGGCCAGGAAGCAGGTGAGGGTATGTTGGTGAGCAGGGGGAGGGGGCAGGGAACAGGTTTTTGTTTTTGTTTTTGTTTATTTTATTTTTTTCTTTTTTTTGGAGGAGAAACTGGGAAAAGAGATATCATATGACATGTAAATAAAGAAAATGTCGCCGGGCGGTGGTGGCGCACACCTTTAATCCCAGCACTTGGGAGGTAGAGGCAGGTGGATTTCTGAGTTCGAGGCCAGCCTGGTCTACAGAGTGAGTTCCAGGACAGCCAGGGCTATACAGAGAAACCCTGTCTCAAAAAACCAAAAAAAAAAAAAAAAAAAGTCTAATAAAAAATAAATAATTAAGAAAAATAATGGCAGTGACAGGTATGACCAACCAAGATATCAATTTTTTCTGTTTGTATATACATGTGTGCACATTTGTGTGTGTGTGTGTGGATTCCACAGCACAACCTTTGGTCCACCTTGATTTTTAGACAGGGTTTCTCACTGACCAGGAACTATCCAATAAACTAGGCTGATTAGCCAATGACTGTCTCCCTAGTGCGGGGATCACAGGTATATGTCCTATTTCTATATAGGTGCTGGGGAGTTGCACTTGGGTCCTCATGTTTATATGGCAATAACTGAGCCAGCTCCCCAGGCCTCCTAAAACTTTTTTTTTTTAATTTTGTAAATTATACATTTTTATGTATGCACATGCACATGTAGAAACTAGGAAATCTCCTTCCACCTTACCATGAGTTCCAGAACTAACTCAATGTGACAAGCTTGTGCAGCAAACCTGTTTACCCACTGAGCCCTTACTGGTTTTGTTTGTTTGTTTGTTTGTTTGGTTGGTTCATTTTTTTTGTTTTTTGTTTTTTTTTTGGTTTTTCGAGACAGGGTTTCTCTGTGTAGCCCTGGCTGCCCTGGAACTCACTTTGTAGACCAGGCTGGCCTCGAATTCAGAAATCCACCTGACTCTGCCTCCCAAGTGCTGGGATTAAAGGTGTGCGCCACCACGGCCCGGCTACTTACCTGTTTTGAAGAAAATTATCTAAAGGCCACAGCCAAGCCTGCCTGCATCCAAATTGTCTCTGCCGCATTCACACAACATGGGTGATGTTAAGTGTTTCCTACTGGAAGGGAACAGCCCCCACTGAGCCAAGAACACTAGCTTTCTGGTACTTTATAGGAAGCTATACTGGCAAAATAGGGGAAGAGTGCCCTTCCCTGAGGAGGAGGCTCATGGGTAGCTCCCTTCTCCATTTCTCCTAACATTGCAGTTTTCCTGTGGTGAACACAGTCTTGAAGGGCAGACAAAAGTGACAGCAATGATCTGTCCCCTGGACGCATACCTTGTTTCCGATGGCCTTTTTAGGTGGGAAACTGTAGGCCCTTACTTGCGGGAAAGCACTCTGCAGCTGGTGGTGCAGCCCCCGGAACTCCGTGTACCTCCGATACACATTCCATTCATCATCTTTTATCCGAATGTAGACCTGCCGAAGACGGAGAGAGGAAGACAGGCTGAATCCAAGCTCTTAATGTCACCCTCGTAAAGGTAGGTGGCACATCATTCTGTCCACACAGGAGCCACATCTGCTTCATACACCACAGGCATTGAGAGGTGTCACTGAGGGCACCAGTGGGCACAGGAGGGACTCAGTGAGGCACATGACCCTCGAGCCCAGCTTCTCAGTGTGACCGCACCAGCCTGAGTGACAGCAGAGCTACAGCTCCCTGTCACACGTGCACTGCCCTTACAAGCTGCCCCATGGACACTAGTTCTGTAAGTTCCACAGGACTGAGATCACACTGACCAGTGCACAGTAGGGGAGCTGAATTGGGCAAAAAAGAGTGAGGCTGAGATCTTCCAGACTGCCCAAGGGCCTGGTCGGTCAAACAGAAC
>JADRCD010229825.1:0-29959 GCA_019843815.1 Montemys delectorum | reverse complement strand
GATCAAACAGCTTTGAATTGTAATGATCAAGATTGCTTTTATACACAATGTTGGAATGCTTCTCGGTTTCCCATAGCCATTGCTGCCCGTATGCCGAGTTGGATTCCAGTTTCTGTTGATGCTCCCAATGCTATGACAATTTTTAGATTTAAGAGGGATTTTGGCATTACTGCAGCCATTATAACTGCTATATCCATTGCTGCAGTCGGAGCTACTGCCTCTGCTATTGCCTTGAGCCAGACTATTCAAACAGCGCAAACACTTAATGATTTGTCTGGTAATGTTGCACTTGCCTTGGATAACCAGCTGCCGTGAATGCTCAAATTAAAGATGGATTAATGGTAGTCAATCAATGGATTGACCTGATGCAAGAACAAATAGATACACTCTGGCAGTTAGCACAGCTTGGCTGTGAGTGGAAATATTCTGGTTTGTGCATTACCTCCATTCAGTATGAAAATTATTCTCGAGCCGCTAATTTGTCTCGGCAGCTCTCTCAGTATCTTTTAGGTAACTGGTCCTCAAAATTTGATGATCTGATGCAAGAATTGCGCACGTCCATCGTCACCGTGAATTCCACCAGAGTCGATGCGAATATGGCCACAGGATTGACTTCCTGGATTCTTTCTGCTATGAGTCATCTGAAAGAGTGGGCAGGCATGGGAGCTCTTTTTGGTCTATTGCTGATTGCCTGTTTCATAGGCCTGTGGTGCTTGTGCAAGATAAGGATTGCTCAGAAGCGGAATGCAGCTATGGTAATTCAGGCCTTTACTGCCATTGAGGCAGGACAGTCCCCTCAGGCATGGCTTGCTGTCATCCAGCAAGAAAAATGATAGCCTTTTGGCATTATTGCATTCGGGATTCGAGGCCTAGCACTGCACTTGAGGTACACCACTTGCAGCTAGCAACCTCAAGAAGAGCATGTCTGATAGATAGCATACAGGTTGATGCCCCAGAACCTGTCTCTGCAAAAAGGCATTGGATGGGTCTGGCCCTCCCTGGGAGGCATGAAGCCTGGGGTGGGGTAGTACAATGTTCCTGTATTTCTTCTTCACCTTTCAGAGATCAGACCTCTGTTCTTGCCTGTTTCGCTGTAAAACAAAAAGGGGGAACTGTAGAGAGCTGTCTGAACCTCGCCCTAAGATGGCACTGGCTTCCGCTCCTTATTGGAGCGCTGGAGTAATAAACAACTCCTTATTTGGCTGTGACAGCTATCCTGATCTGCTTCCGCATTATGGCATCCTATCAGCACTTCCCACGTGGCCTGGTGTGATGGGCTAGGCATAGAGCATATAAGGGCTCAGGCTGCTCCCCTTGGGGGTCAGAAGATTGTTCAAGGTTCCTGAATAAACTGCTTAAGAAGAGTCCAAGAGTGTTGTATCATCCTTGCTGGTCGAGGTTGGGCAAGACAAGATATGTTTAAGATAACACAAATAATTCTGCCATGCTGGGGGTTACAGATTGCTTGAGAAAAAATACAAAGAGGAGATTCACTTAGTTACTAGGGTTATAAAATCAGTCAACAAAAAAATTTGACCACAAAAGTTCTGTAGGGATCAATTGCAAACTCTTAACAATTTTCAAAAATTAATGGGAGATATTAACTGGCTGAGATCTAAAATTGGATTAAGTACATATAACTTAAGTAATTTGTTTCTTTCTTTTTCAAAAAGATTTATTTGTTTGTTTTATGTAAATGAGTATACTGTAGCTGTACAGATGGTTGTGAGCCCTCATGTGGTTGTTGGGAATTGAATTTTTAGGACCTCTGCTCCCTCTGGTCAGTCTTGCTTGCTCCTGTCAACTCTGCTTGCTCTGTCAACTTCGCTCACTCAGTCCCTGCTCGCTCCGGCCCAAAGATTTATTTATTATTATATATAAGTACACTGTAGCTGTCTTCAGATGTGCCAGAAGAGAGCAACAAATCTCACATTACGGGTGGTTGTGAGCCACCATGTTTGAACTCAGGACCTCCAGAAGAGCAGTCAGTGCTCTTACCTACTGAGCCATTTCTCTAGCCCAAGTAAAGGAGATTCCAATATAAGCAGCCCAAGATGTCTGACAGCTGAAGCTGAAAAAGAGTTTAACTCTTGTAGAACAAAGACTACAAGAGGCATATGAGGATCAAATTGATCCTAATACTTGATTGCATTCTGGTCATGTACTTTCAATTGATTCTCCTACTGGGCTCATGATTTAAAGGGAAGATACCATTATGGAATGGATTTTCTTAGCCCATAAACAAAGTAAAAAATTGAAGACATATAAAGAAAAGATTTCTGAATTAATTATAAAAAGCAGAGTAAGACTACTTCAGCTGGCAGGAACAGATCCATCTGGAATTGTAGTGCCTCTTACAAATGCTGAGATCATGTCATTATGGGTGATTAATGGGGATTGGCAAAAAGCTTGCAGTAACATCTTGGGCAAAATTAATAACAAATATCCAAAAGCAAACATAGAAAGATTATAAAAAGAACTAACTGGATTCTTCCACATATAATAAAGAGAACACCAATTCCAGAGGCAACAACATTTTATACTGATGCAAACAAAATGGAGATGGCAGGTTATAAGTCAGATAAAATAAGCAAGGTGGTCAAAAGTCTGTATACACCAGTTCAAAAATCAAAACTATATGCTATCATTATGCTATTGTTAACATAATTACTGGTTGGTTCTTTATATGCAGAAAGAGTCATTTTTGCATATAGAGACTGCTGAATTTGTACCTGATAACTCCAAATTAACTGTTATTTATACAATTACAACAAGCCATCAGAAGTAGAAATTACCCATTATATATTACTCATATTCAGTCTCATACAGGTTTGCTTGATCCATTAGCTCAAGGAAATGAGGAAATTGACCAATTACTAATAGGAAATGTGTTAGAAGCCTCAAAACTTCATGAGAAACAGCATGTTAATGGGAAAGTTTTAAAGAAAAACATTTCCGTTACTTAGCAACAAGCCAAAGAAATAATTTTTAAAATGTCCTATATGTTCCCTATATAACCAAACTCTGTTACCTGCTGGTAGTAACTCTAGGGGTACCAAAAGAAATGACATCTGGCGATGGATGTTTTCCATTTTGCAAAATTTGGAAAACAAAGTCATGTCCACCATACTGTTGACACATACTCAGGGTTTTAATGGGTAACTGCTTCAAGTTCTGAAAAGGCTGATTGTGTGATTACACATTTACTTGAAATAATGGCCATTATGGGGATACCTGTACAAATTAAAACTGGCAATGCTCCCACATATGTATCCAATAAGATGAAGCAATTCTTTGCATGTTATAATATAAAGCATGTTACTGGTATACCACACAATCCCCCAGGTCAAGTAGTTATAGAAAGAGTCAATTGTACCTTAAAAGAGATGCTTATTAAATAAAAAGGGAGAGTAAAAACCCCAGGACAGACCAAGTAATGTCTTGTTAACTCTCAATTTTCTTACTGTTGGTGGAAAAGGAACAACAGCAGCTGAGAGACACTGGATTATTGAAAAACTGAGGAACGAGGCCAACCAATACACTGTAAGGACGTGTTCACATTAGAGTGGAAACCTGCCATAGTGTTAAGGTGGGGAGTGCTTATGTATCTACAGGGAATGAAAAATATGGTTACCAAGAAAACTTACAAAGATTAGATCGGATCAGGGAAAATATCTTGTCAGCTGAGACATAGATGTCTTCACAAAGCAAACAGCCCAGGTGATTCACAGACTATTTTAGTCACTGATTTCTTCAAAATGTGCATGGAGACTGGATAAACACAGAGACTGGACAATACATAGACTGGACAGACAATACAGAGACTGAATAAACACAGAAACTGGGTAATAAATGCTACAGCTAGCTTTTTTCAGACTAACCATTTTTTTCCTTGGGGCCCAAAGAGTAATTCTTCCTCCAACCCAGCAGGAAGAGAAGACAGTCATCTGTCTTCTCTGGTGTCTGAAGCTAGGGTGGCTTGTTTGGTCACTTGATGTTGTCTTAGTCAGGGTTTCTATTCCTGCACAAACATCATGACCAAAAAGCAAGTTGGGGAGGAAAGGGTTTATTCAGCTTACACTTCCATGTTGCTGTTCATCATCAAAAGAAGTCAGAACTGGGACTAAGCAGGTCAGGAAGCAGGAGCTGATGCAGAGGCCATGGAGGGATGCTACTTACTGGCTTGCTTCCTCTGGCTTACTCAGCCTGCTCTCTTATAGAACCCAAGACTACCAGCACAGAGACGGCACCACCCATAATGGGCCCTCTCCACTTGATCACTAATTGAGAAAATGCCTTACAGCTGGATCTCATGGAGGCATTTTCTCAACTGAAGCTCCTTTCTCTGTGATAATTCCAGCTTATGTCAAGTTGACACAAAACCAGCCAGTACAGACATGTTATGGTTGTTATTATCTAAGGTGGAAGGTTGCTATTGGTTATGATCAGGGGTTGATAAAAATTAATGTCATTTTGTTTAATTACTGTATATTAATAGAGATTTAAGGTTTTGTTTGATTATTGTATGTTAATAGAAATTTAAAGTTGCTTTGTTCGAATTATTGTATATTAATGGGTATTTAAGGTTTTTTCATTATTGTATACTAATTGAAATTTAAGGTTGTTTTGTTAGACTCTTGTTTGAAAATATTGCACATAAGCCCTTATTGAAAATGCAATGGTTCTTAAAATTATTTCTACTGTGTGTAGGTTGTTAATGTTAAAGAAAAGAACAATTCTTAAACAGAAAGGGAGATATGAAGTGGAAACTTCTGGTTTCTTTGGAAAGTCAGTTAGGTCAAATGATGTTTTGCTAGGGCACAGAGAAAGGATGTTTGCTATAGCAGACATGTGAAGGAATGTTTTACTGAGGTAGACACAGGCGAAAGTATATTTAGCTAAAGGAAGCATGCGAAAGGATGCATGACATTACGAAGAAATATAAATATAACCCAACAGTCAGTAGATGATGCCGGATGGTACTGATATGCCTTGCCATTCCGTAATGGTCACCATTTGTCATGACTTCACAAAAAACTTCTGGTGGTGTTCTGGTGGCTTCTTGCTGCTTCTGCAGATTTGAGCCAGTTGGCAGAGTGAAGTGGAAGTGTCTGGACATGTCAGCTGATACAGACTCACATGGAATTTTGCTAAGGCAGATTCATGTGATTTTTGCTGAGACAAGAGCTGTGGGAGGACACGTGATGTTGGGGGTATAAACAGGACTCAAGAGACAGTGACGGGGGAAGGGGCTTGCACAGCTAGATTTGCAAAGATTTGTTGGTCTCGAATCTTTGTGGATGTTCACTGCACTGAGAGATGCACAGCAGAGAACTTCTCCTGGTGTCCCTGCCGGTCCTGGATGCTCCTGTCGACACGCTCTGATTTGACGGAGGCCTGGCGGTTTCTGCTGGATTGTGCCACTGCTGCTGACTCCTGTTTGCTACCCTGGCATTACTGAACTAGGCTGCTAGTATCCTGACAATTAGAGATTGAAATAGCCCCAAGGAACTAATTCTTTGTTTTTGTTTTTAAGTTTTTTTATTAGATATTTTCTTTATTTACATTTCAAATATTATTCCCTTTCCTGCCTCCACCCCCGAGATTCCCCTATCCTGTCCCCGCTCCCCCTGATTCTATGAGGGTATTCCCCCGCTCCTGCCTTCCTGTCCTAGCTTTCCCTACACTGGAGCATCGAGCCTTCACAGGCCTCTCCTCCCACTGATGCTCAACAAGGCCTTCCTCTGCTACATATGCGGCTGGAACCATGAGTCCCTCCCTGCGTACTCTTCGGTTGGTGGTTTAGTCCCTGGGAGCTCTTGGGGGTCTGGATGGCTGATATTGTTCTTCCTATGAGGTTGTAAATCCCTTCTGCTCCTTCATTCCTTTCTCTAACTCCTCCATTGGGGACCCTGTGCTAAGTCCAATGGTTGGCTGCGAGCATCCACTTCTGTATTTTTCAGGCTTTAGCAGAGCCTTTCAGGAGACAGCTATATCAGGCTCCTGACAGCATGCCCTTCTTGGCATCCACAATATTGTCTGGGTTTGGTGACTGTATATGGGATAGATCCCCAGGTGGGACAGTCTCTGGATGGACTTTAGTTCAGTCTCTGCTCCACACTTTGTCTCCATATTTCCTCCTGTGAGTATTTTCTTCTCCCTTTTAAGAAGGACCAAAGCATCCACTCTTTGGTCTTCTTTCTTCTTGAGTTTCATGTGGTCTGTGAATTGTATCTTGGACCTCCACATAAAACCAGATACACTGAAACTAATAGAAGAGAAAGAGGGGAAGAGCCTCAAACACATGGACTGAAGAGAAATTTTCCTGAACAGAATGCCAATGGCTTATGCTCTAAGATCAACAATAGACAAATGGAACTTCATAAAATTGCAAAGTTTCTGTAAGGCAAAGGACACTGTCAATAGGACAAAATGGCAACCAACCCATTGGGAAAAGATCTTTATCAATCCTACATCCACTAGAGGGCTAATATCTAATATATACAAAGAACTCAAGAAGTTAGACTCCAGAAAATCAAATACCCCTATTTAAAAATGGGCTACAGAGCTAAACAAAGAATTATCAACTGCAGAATATTGAATGGCTGAGAAGCGCCTAAAGAAATGTTCAACAACCTTAGTCATCAGAGAAATACAAATCAAAACAACCCTGAGATTCCACCTCACACCAGTCAGAATGGCTAAGATCAAAAACTCAGCTGACAGCAAGATGTGGAGAAAGAGGAACACTCCTTCATTGTTGGTGGGATTGCAAGCTGATACAACCACTCTAGAAATCAGTCTGTCAGTTCCTCAGGAAACTGGACATAGTACTACCTGAGGACCCAGCTATACCACTCCTGGGCATATACCCAAAAGATGCCCCAATATATAACAAGAACACATGCTCCACTATGTTCATAGCATCCATACTGATAATAGCCAGAAGCTGGAAAAAACCTAGATGTCCTTCAACAGAGGAATGGATACAGAAAATGTGGTACATTTACACAATGGAGTATTCCTCAGCTCTAAAAAACAATGACTTCATGAAATTCTTAGGCAAATGGATGGAACTAGAAAATATCATCCTGAGTGAGGTAACCCAATCTCAAAAGAACACACATGGTATGCACTCACTGATAAGTGGATATTAGCCCAAAGGCTTGGAATACCCAAGATACAAGGAACTAGTTCTAAGTAGCATACAGCTTGAGCCTCTCCACGTCTGGATCAACCTGCCATTCCTAACTCACGACCTGGTGTTTGCAAGTGGGTCGAGCTGTGCTGCTGCTTTGTGTGAACAGAACTGCTGATATCCCGACAATGCAGATTGGATTTGCTTCAAAGAACAATTTCTAAACAGGTCCACTACCCCCATGTCCAAATAAACCTTTTCTACTACTTCTGGTGGGTGATGGGCTGGAAAGGAGGTTAAAGCACTTAAGAACTCTTATTAAAAGTATGTTTTGATTGAAATCATGTAACTTTTCTCATCATAATGCAATAAAAGTTAAAAAAAAAATTGGTTTTGAAGAATGAAAGCCTACACCAGTTTGCAAGGAACTGCCAGTCCAATTGCCAGCACCCAATACTGAATAAATACTGGGTGTGGTTAGTACTGTATCTGTAATAACAACATTGGGGGGATGTGGAGGCAAGATGATTAGAAGTTTAAGGTTATCTCCAGCTTTATAGTGGGTTAAATACCATCTTGAATTATATGAGACCCTGTCTCAAAAAATCAAATAAATAAAAAGCCTTGGAGGCTGAGATGTTTATTTCACCTATTATTTTATTTTCAGAACTTAGCATGATATGTTTATAAATGGATGAGTAATCCATTAATAACCATTAAGGCCATCTTTTAATACAGTGGCAATTTTTGGTATATAGGCTAATATTTTTAAATTAAACATTCCCAAACCGCCATACTGTTTGAATCTGTAAATTTATTGTTTACACTAGAGACCGAAACTAGGGTCTGTAAGACAAGAACTGCCGATAAACTGAAACTGCAGTCTCACCCCCTCCCCCTTCCGGCTCCCCCTCTTTTAGACATGGTCTCGAGATGTAACCAAGATAGCCTTGAACTTGTGATCCTCTTCCCATTACCTTCTGTTCAGATTGATTTTTCTAAAATTATTTTTCAACAAAAAAATTATAAAGTGATTAGAATCCAATGTAAAACAATTTCCTGGTATCATTTGAGAATAACATCTTCATTTGCAAGCTCTGAATACTTTGGTATGTGTTTTCTACATCCAAGACCATTCTCTTACCTAAGAACAACCACCAAAATCAGGAAGTTAACTGCCATCAAAACCTTAGATCCTACTCCAGTTTTCCCAACTAATTTAAAATCTCTATTTGTTGTAGCACACAGGATCTGGTACCTGCTGCACTAATCACATGTCTCTTTGGACTTCATTATTCTAGAATAGTGGATCATCTTTCTTTGATTTGTATTACCTTAAAGCCTTTTTATTACTAGGATGGCACTGGTCCAAGACCTTTCAAAGCTAGGGAATATCCAAACCTATGTATACAGTGTGTATATGTACGTACATCTCTAATTATTTCTGTGTATATATATACATCTATTGGAAGACCCTGTCTATATATCTTTAGTTCTAATCCTAAAAGCCACCTGGGTTTCTTCCTTTCCTTTGCTTTCTTTTCCTAGCAGAAAAACATGACTTTCATTAGCCTTAATATGCATGCTTATTTTATCAGAGGCCAGCTTAACAATCTCTTATTGCTCCTGCCATCCTTCCTTGATTAATTCCCCCTTTACCCATGCCAGCCCATCTGCCATGTGAATGAATATTCCTTTCACCTTGCCAAGTATTACTGTCCACATAAGATGCTTAATTCTGTCTGCCATAGTTAGATACCCTCATATCTAATTGTTTGATAAGGGGAAGAGAGGGAACTGGGAGTCAACAGAAAGAGATCTTTCTTTCCTTCTAACTTGCTATTCAAAGCAAGTTTGCTGGTTTAGAAACTAGATTTCATTTCATTCATTCACTCACGGATGCTACATTTTAAAAAGAGAGAGAGAGAGAGAATGAGCTTCGATACATGTACTTGGAGGAGTCTGCTGTTTGAACAACCAGAGGCAAGGCCTCATTTACTTCATTCCTGGAGAGCAGTGAATGTTAATAAACCCAGAGGGCCCTCACATGGCAAGCAAGACTTTAGTTTCTCTCTTGTAGTCTGCTACTCTTAGGATGTCTTAGAATCTGACACTGGTGAAGAGAGATAGATGGTGTGGGTGGGACCCATGTGCAGCAAAGGAGTCTGGGGTTCATTGGTGATGGTTTCTGAGTTATGCATGTTGGAATACCCATCATGGTTTCTTGTGATCAACACTACAGTGAAATGCTGTGAGCCTCTGGGCCAAAGCTGTTGCTCAGAGCATCTTTCCATGCTGAATAGAAGTTCTCATTCCCACATTCTTCACAGTCATGGCCCCTGATGGAGCCTCCTCCTCTCTCCATCCTTCCAACTCTGAACAGCTGTGGTATAGGAATGGTCATGGGTTGAAGGAGGTGAGGGGCAACATGTCTATGACTCTGAATAGCTATGTGGAGGGAGCAATGGGAAGAAAGGAGACTCAAGACCCTACTCAGGAGTCAGAAACAAAAGCTTGAGGTCCAAGCCCTTACACTCAGATCTTCACGCATAGGACTTAGGTAGGAGGTGGTGTAGTCCCTAAGCAGTGAACCACAAAAGTCGTCAAAGCAGTGGCCAACCTCTCCTTCCTGCCCCAGCCTACGTGGCTGTAAGATGCCCCTACAGGAGCTGTCAAAACGGTGGTACCATGACACCTACTCAGCTGGCAGCTGTCACAGGAGCTGTCCATGGTGGCACACTCCTTTCCTGTTTCAGCCTACAGCCTTCAGTGAAGAATTACTGCAGGAGCTGTAGCCACAGGAGCTGTCCACAGTAGCAACTCCTCCTCTCCAGCCTCCCAAAGCAGCTCCACAGAGATGGCACCTCAGCAAAAGCTGCCTGTAGGCGGTGGAAAGACTTCCCATCTTAACCCATGAGCCTGATGCAGGGAAAAGGGGGTGAAAAAAGCCAGCATTCCCTGAGCTCCCCAAGCTCAGGATTTGAAATCCCACCAATCCTCAATCTGGAAATCTCTACCCTGAAAAGCTCTGCCCCATATAAAAAAATCCTATATAAGTCCTGCCATTTGACCAATTCACTGATGTCTGCTCCTGGGAGCAGAGGGTAGCCATCTTTGAATTTGTCCCTCCACACTCTGGACCCTCTAATAGATTTCTTTTGTGAGATTTGCTGCTTGGTGTGACTCTCTCATCAGAAGAAGCCAAGAAGCAATGAAAAGAAGCAGTAAAGAAGTGGGGCATAGCTCCTGAGCTCAGCTGGGGATACCCTCCCCGGGAGCTGCAATGCCTCTGTTGAGGCTTCCTCTCAGAGCTATGTGGCTTCTGCCCCACCCCACCCCCAGTGTCTCAAGATGCCCTTCCACTGGGATACTTTCTCCATTCACAGCTGTGTGGTTCCTGGCTTCTGAGTCCCAGGAGACCCTTCCATCCAAGCAGAAACACAGGTGGGAACACCTTACTAGCACATATGGCTGGCTGAAAACTCAAGAGATCTGCCTGATTGTCCCTAGGGGTATTGAGATTAGAAATATGTACCACCATATCTGACATGAAACTCTTTTGCTGGCCTTGCAAGGCCATCCATTCTATTTCCAATTAGTCCCTCAATCTGAGCGTGTCTGGAGATTTATCTATCTCCTCCCTTGAAATTATGAGCCCTGGGACACTCAGCTCTGCAGCTACATGACTGAGGTAGGAGATGGAAATGTCTGCCCTAAGCTAGCCCATCCTCATCCTTTCCTCAAACTGGCTTCTTTCTCTCCTACTTCCCTAGGAAATGGGTTCAAATCCTAAAGAGGAATTGTAAATCATGTGGTCTTTCTTCAGAGCGGTCTGTCCTAGGATGGGACTGCTGGGACTCAGCAGGGCCTTCTACAGTGCATATACCTAGGACAATGATCTGGGAATGGAGTAAGCACACCTCCCCAAAGTCCTGCCACACCAGATGAGCCTACAGATAATCCAGACTCCAACTGCCAGGCACAGTCACACTTACCACACAACACTGGTTTCTATATACCCTATCAGGATCACATTGGACAACTTGATCCCAGCACTTCAATCTAGATCTAGACAGGAGCCGGGCCATTCCAAGGAACATAATGTTACCACTTCAACATTCCCTGATTTCAACCGACCTTCATAGAGTGCTTCTAGATTTGCTTCACTGCTATAACAGCTCACTGGCTCAATTTAGATTGACTCAGTTTAATACTTAGACCTACTAACAAAAGCACACAGGAGTTTGCCTTGCCAAGCTTGTGTGCCCTGTCCATGTGCTCTTTCAGAAAGAGAAGGAAGTTTTAAGGTGTGGTAACCTAATGGGGAGTATGCAGAGAGATGGGCAGACTCAGAGGAGGAGGACAGGCCAGTCATTGAACAGTGCTAGGGAAGGGAAGAAAGAAAACTAGTAGGATGAGGACACAAATGGGTAAGGGACACTTTGGGTTCATTCTGTAAAGAGTTCTTATTCATGATAGTGTTTGGGTATTATTATCCCCAGTGGCTTCTACAGGGTCAGATGAGTAATAAGAAGCCCTCATGTTGAGTCAGAAATACAATAGGGATGGAATAGCCACTACTGAACAAACCATTGCTCTAAAAATCTTATGTTGTGTTGGCAGTTAAGAATGCCTACAACTCTTGCAGAGGACATGAGTTTGGTCCCCAGCATCAACATCAGGCTATCAATGCTTGTAACTCCATTTCCAGGGAATCCAATCCCCTCTGTTCACCAGAGACACCTGTATACACATGGTACACACAAGTTTACATAGGCAGAGACACATAAATAAAAATGAATAAATTCTAAAAAGAAAAAAGATCAAACCCCGATGAATCTTCTCTTCAACTACACAAGCAGGAAAACTAGAAATCTAAATTTGAATGTACAATTTTGATTGAAGTTTTGCAACAATTTAAACAAACACAGACATGGCTAGACAAACATTTGCCATTTCTGGCCTAAATCTGGTCACATACTTGGGTAATGGTATCTGCTGGATCGTGCCTATACCTCCTGCTTTTGAGACCTTTTTCTAGGTTCAGCCAGGTAAGTTTGTTGCTGTTGATGTTTTCTCTGCAATTAGAGAGTAGGTCTAGAGATACCTGCTATAATGTGACAAGTTAGCTTTCACTTCCAAGAGATTTTGTTTCCGTGCTAACTTGTGCCACATGCCTAACGCATATATGCAGGTATAACACTCACTTAGCGTAACAGAGCCAAAGACCAAAGAGTAAGCAGTATAAACAGAGCCAAACCATAACAACTATTTATTGAGTGCCAGCTATGTTTGTGCTATGCTCAAGATATTCAACTCAAACCCAGGGGTTGTGTTTTTTGAAGTACTGTTGATAGAAACACATCAAAAATTTCTTTAATTGCTTACTCCTGCATCAAGTAAGTTTCCCCTACAGTTTGAAGAGCCAGAGCCATTCATTAGGTATCACTTAGGTCATGCTTTTCGGATTTGCTCCAGGTGACATACCATCTCCAATGCCAGCATCATTCACTGTTATTGTTCTGTTGCCTTTATTGGAAAATAGGCTACTCCAGGAGTGTCTAGTTCATTTCTGCAATCTTAGAAGCTGATCCATAAGTTTGCCATGATGCCTTCTGAAGGGTACAATCAACAGGACTCTAGATTTGAGAACTGAGGTTTACTAAGCCACTCCTCTAACCAGGCACTTCATGAAATATCCATGTGAATATCCATGGAATATTCACAGCCTGGTGAGGTAGACTGCACATTTCACAGATGAAGAAACTAAGAGCCAGAAAAAGTAATGAGTCACACAACTAGAGACAAACCTAGTCACTTAGAAACTGAGGCTGGGTAAACTGATTCTCTTCCTCTTTTCGCCTCTTACTCTATACAGACACAGTTCTAGATATAGCGAGCTTGATAAACAGCAGCAAAATTGGAGGGCAGGGAGCCCGGGGTCTGCAGTTAAGGATGAATGGACCGTCAAAATGTTGAAGAGACACTTGTATGTACGTGCTGCACACAAGTGTACCTCTCAGGAAAATAAGTAGTCCCTCATTGCTTGGACTCTGCTCCAATCAAAGACCATGTGGTGTTCTGGGAAACCTTGTGACTCCCATATATGATAATGTTAGTAGAAATGTTTGTGTGGACAACCTCTTCTATATCAGACAAAAAGGCCACACTGAATCTCCAAAGTCCAGAAGTCTTCACTATTCTTCCAGTGATGGGAGTAAGGAAAGGGGGTAAGGAGGACAGGGAGATTTTTAAGGAAAGGGATTTAAGGAAGACTAGAAAAGAACCAGATGACAAATCTTGGGCCTTTGCCCCTGCCTAGAAATACCATAAAGTATCCTGAACTCAACGTCTATTTCTTTGTTTCTACCTCAGTCTCCACCACCCTAGTGTAAACAGTAAAGATAGTTAATAAGTGGTGAAGAGTTCCTTGAATGGGATCCTATACCCAGAGTTTAGGTAACAATCCCAAGGTCAAATTCTCCAGTCCTTTTGCTAGGACATACGCTTTTATCATCCCCTCTGGTCCTCCTCCAACCTCTAGCTACTGTAGTTCTCACACAGACTTTGTAATCCTCTTCCTCCTGAGAAAAAAACAGTTGTTGCTTTTGTTATGGTTAGCCTGTCTCCAGCTGGGGCAAGAGCTATGTGGTTTTGGGCATCTAAAAACTTCCCTCTAGCTAATGGAGATTCTGAGTGAAATCTCAGAGAACAGGACTTTCGTGTGTGCATATGTGTGTGTTTAAACTTTGTTTCTCTGAAGGTAGATGGAGGTCTTCTTGCTAATGTGGATCACCTGGTAGAAGAGCAAGTGGGAAATCTGACCGAAGGTCTTGGCAAACTTCCTGCAAATGTAAGGCTTTTGCCTGTGTCTACAGGTCTAGTGCTGTTTGTCTAGTCTGTGGCGCCTCAACCCAGATGCCATTTGTGAGCCATATTATTGGCCCTTAATAATTAAGTCACCTTAGGGATGCAGAAAAGAGGTCTGCTTACAACAAAACAAAACAAAACAAAAACAAAAAAACAAAACCCTAGTCCCTTCAGGCTTCTCAGGACTGAACCAAACCCAGAGACAAAGTTTGGACTAAAATTGAAGCCAGGGATAACTGCAGAAGCTCTTATCTTGGAACATCCATTGGTGCTACACAAGTTTAAGAGTTATGGGCAAAGGTCTTGCCATATTACAGGCAGATGGAGGTCTTGCTAATGTGGGTCACCTGGTAGAAGAGCAGGTGAGAAATCTGACTGAAGTTCTTGGCAAACTTCCTGCAAATGTAAGGCTTTTGCCTGTGTGCATATGCTGGTGTTGTCCACAAAATACTAGCTGCAACCAGGAAACTTCTAGGGTTTCTTGCCCGTGTGTGAACATTGATGGAGCTGTGGTGTAAGATTTTTGCCACATTCTGGAAAGGTCATTTGCTCAAGTGGACGCGCTGGTGTTCAGTGAACATGGTGATCTCACTAAAACCACGACCACATTCAAGACACCTGAAGGGCGGTTCTCCATTGTGAGTGCGCTGGTGGCGTAGGCAGTTTGAGCTGTTGGTGAAGTTCTTGCCACACTCACAGCAATTGTAGGGCTTCTCACCCGTGTGCGACCGCTGGTGTTCCAGCAGATAGGAACTACGTCCAAAGCTGTCTCCACACCAGGCACAGAAGTAGGGTTTCTCACCCGTGTGACAGCGCTGGTGCTGTAAAAGGTTAGAGCTCAGGCTGAAACTCTTGCCACAGAGGCCACAGCGGTAGGGTTTCTCACCAGTATGAGTACGCTGGTGCTGGATCAGGTTGGAGCTAACCCTGAAAGTCTTTCCACACTCAGCACAAGCATAGGGCTTTTCCCCAGTGTGCACCCGCTGGTGTTTTGCCAGGTCTGCACTGCGACCAAAGGCCTCTCCGCACTCCATGCACTTATGAGGCCGGAGACCTGAGTGAGACCGCCGGTGTTTAGTGAGATTAGAGCTGAGGCTGAAGCAACGGCCACATTCTGGGCAGGGGTATGGCTTTTCACCAGTGTGAACTCTGTAATGTTTAACCAGATCTGAGCCACGCCGGAAGCTTTTGTCACACTCTGGACAGCTGTAAGGTCGGTCACACCCATGGCTGCTTTGATGGTGAATGAGGTCAGAGAGGCTGGGCACAGCCAGCCCACAATTCCTGCACTTGAAAGCTTTGGGGACTGCAGGATCACCGGTCTTGGCAAAGCCTTCTTCCTCGGGGCCAGAGCCTGACCTACATAAGTACTGCCGGTCCAGCAATTTTTCCTCGGGGGCTGGTTGTTCCGGCCGCGCCAGGAGGGGGCGCTCATGTAGCGCGGCCTCGCGATCCAGGGGCGACCTGGGGGCCCCGGGGAATTTTGATGTCGGGTTCTGCAGCAGCTTCGCCCCATCTAGATTTTCCCTGGTCACTTCTGGCGCCGCAAGTTCCATTGCGGCCGAGAAGCGCTCGGTTTCCTAAATGCCACCCGTCTAACTCATCAGCACAGCTGGAGGTGGGGGCACTGGAGGTTTGGAGGCCAGCACCGGAAACGGAAAGGTCCCCAAGCCCGAGAGACTCTAGGAAGCGGCAGCGAACTTTCCCGGTAGGTTTAACTCTTTCATTCGCTTTCTGTCGGGAACTTAGCACTTTTGAAACGGCTTGGGGTTCTGCGAGTCGTTCAGTCCGGCTTTCGCGCCCACTGATCACCGCGCTTGAGGGTTGCCAAGAAAGTCTGAACGTCGCTGACGAGGACGTACCGAGAGCGAAGTAGCTAAGTCACGTCGGGGAGCACAGGACAGGACTATGACTCCACGGCCGGGTGTCTGATTCTAGAAGCAACAGTTCACTCTTCGGCCCTGGGAGGAGTTTCTCACCCACCTAAACTGCACTAAGCTTGGCGCCGACTACATATCCCAGCATGCACCGCACGCGCCTCTTACATTCACAGAGATAAATACCATTCTCGCCATGTCTTCTGCGACTGTGCAAGTACCCGAGTTCCAGAATCTAGAACTTCAACTTCCGACTCGCAAGATAACTGCGGCGGCGCTCTTCAGAGGAGCCGCCTGGCCACGCCCCCCTCTTCCAGTTCCGCTCTCTCAGAGTACCGGCGAGACGCGGGGCGGAGCCTTAGGCCCGGTCCAAGATGGCGGCTGCGAGACCGGCCCTTACGGACTCGCTCTCGTTTTGCCTCGCGCAACTCACGGCGGCGGCCGGGGAGGGGCCAGGTGGGGGAAAGGACCCAGCTACCAACGAGACACCCCTGGGCCGCGCGCTCTTAGCTCTTCGCACGCGCCACATCAAGGCAGCAGAGGGAATTGAGCGCTTCCGGGCACGCGGCGGACTCCGCCCCCTTCTCGCCCTGCTACGCCGAACGGCTGCGGCGGGCCCCGCCCCGTCCCAACCAGCCTCTGGCTCCGCCCCTTCGTCGGTTGCGTCAGCTGGTTCTACCCCTGGCCACGCCCCCGCTGCCGAGTCGCCTTGTACGCCTTCGTCGCCAATGCGCCTGCGCAAGACGCTGGATTTGGCGCTCAGCATTCTAGCCAACTGCTGTACAGAAGGGGCGTGCCGGGCCGAAGTACGTAGACTTGGAGGCATTCTCCCTTTGGGTAAGTGCTCCGCCCCCATTTCTTAGAAGGGTTCCAACCCACAGGACCTGTGCTCTCCTTCCTTTAAGTCAGGCCTCTGAGTACACGCTGATGGTGCAGCGCCACTCATCTCCTCAGGTGTAATGCTATGTGACGTCACCGCTCGCTATAAATTATACCTGGACCTGCCTAGACCAGAACTAGGTACTGGCTCCTGCCTCACTTTTGAGCAAGTGGTTTATACTTTCTCTTTTTGGTGCTTCTCGTGGACAGTGTCCGTCCCTGTGCACGGCTTCACATGGATGAGCAGGAGGCCAGAAAGTGTAGTTCTAAAAGTTAGAAAGTGGTGCTGTCAGACATACCAAGCAAATCACCCAAGCCCTCCAAAGCTAGAATTCTTTGTGTAATAACAATAGCTACCCGGGAAGGTTGAAGTTGAGTAGAAGATGAAATTCAAATGTACAGTGCTCAGACTCCAAACATGGGTGGGTACTTACAAATTTCAGCAAAGGATAAGCCTTTCTGTATACCAGGAGATTTGGCGCCTCCTCATGGTAATGATGGGAACAGCGTTTTCGTCATTGCCTGTCTTCTGATAGTATCTCAGTTTTGACAAAAATCTTAATTTTTAAAGTGAAGCATTTTTTATATTTAAACTTGCGTAGAATGCAAGTAATGTGTTTGACAGTAGGTTTGACAGAATGCCAAGTTCTCTCTAACTTTGCCTCCTGTGCTGGGCGGTATTACCTTTTGATTGGCAGGGATAAAAGTTGACTTGGTTCAAGCCAAGTTACCTGGACCACATGACCACTTCAGCCGCTCTTCCTGCCATATTCCTCTCTTTGGTAATACCCTACCACTGCAGTTGCCGGAGTGTAGTGTGACATTCCCCTTAAAAACCTTTCTGTGCTGTCTCTGGCCTTCACGTATTTATATTTCGACTCCTTGGACAGGCATTTGAGGGTCTTTGTGAAATCATAGAACAGACACTATTACCCTGGGGCATTTGGAAAAGCTGCTTCAAACCTGAGGTCCTCCGGCCTTTCCATTTACCTTCCTCCTGGCACGTATCCCCTCAGTCCTTCCTCCAGCTCTTGCTCCCCTTTTAGCATCTTCTGAAGACCTTCCCTAACCCTCATCTCTCTTTTCTCTCTCCCCCTCCTTTAACTCTCTCTCTCTCTCTCTTCGTGTTGTTGGGGATTGGCTCAGGGTTTGGTACAAGCTAGGCAAGCCCTCTGCCTCTGACTTATGTCCCCAAACATTTGCCACATTCTTGCTTTGGTTAATTAGAAACAAGTAAGGAGTAGAGCCTTCAAGAAGACATACTGTCCTTGCAGTGACCATTCTTCAGTGTATGAAGACAGACAGCATCCAGAACCGAACAGCCCGTGCTCTGGGGAACTTAGCCATGGAGCCTGAGAGCTGCGGGGACATCCACTCTGCTGGTGAGAGGCTGTGGGAGTTGGGTAGGCTGAGACTCGCTGTAGGACTTAGATGTCTTCCCCTGCTCATTATGTATCTTCCGCTTCCCCTTTTAGGTGCTGTTCCCTTTCTTGTTGAGAGCCTTACCGCCTGCCAGGACTCACAGTGCCTACAGAGCATAGTTCGTGCCCTCCGCAACTTGGCAGACTCACCCCAGCACCGCCTGGCCCTGGCACAGCAAGGAGCAGTGCGGCCACTGGCCGAACTCCTGGCTACTGCCCCAGACCCTGCCCTGACCTCGGCCCTAGTCCGCGCTCTCTTGGAACTCAGCCGAGGCTGCTCCCGGGCCTGTGCTGAGCAGCTAAGTCTGGGTGGGGGACTGGGCCCACTTGTCAGCCTGGCTTCTCACCCTAAACGGGCAATCCGTGAGGCAGCCATTCTGATCCTTGCCAATCTGTGTGCTCAGGGCCTGGTGCGGCCTGCACTAGGCAATGCTGGTGGTGTGGAGGTGTTACTAGGTGAGCTTAGGCGGCGACGGGGTCCCAGTGGGAGCAGCTCAGCTTCTCAGCAGCCCCTAGTGCGGGCTGTGTGCCTCTTATGCCGGGAAGCCATCAACCGGGCTCGGCTTCGGGATGCTGGTGGTTTGGAGCTGCTGATGGGTCTGTTGCAGGACCCTGGTGCCAGTGCCTGGCATCCACGTGTTGTGGCTGCTCTTGTAGGCTTCCTCTATGATACTGGGGCCTTGGGCAAGTTACAGGCTCTGGGACTTGTACCTCTTCTGGCCAGGCAGCTATGTGGTGAAGCTGGGGAAGAGGAAGAGGAAGAGGAAGGCATAGAAGCTGCTTCCTGGGACTTCCCTGAGGAGCGGACCGCTGGGCAGGCAGAGGGAGGAAGCTTCCGAAGCCTCAGGTGAGTCCTCATATCGGGGCCTGAGGATCGATGGTGCTCTGGGGAGGGAGTTTGTGTCTGCCACAGCCATCTTCCTCACCTCTACCTCTGTTCTGTCATAAGACGTTCACCAAGACTGATTCTTGAATCTCAGCTCTCCTCTAATATGACTTGGATCTGCCATCTGACCCTGGCCTCGCCACATCATCCAGAACTCTGGGCCCTATACAAGTTGATTGAGGGTGGCGTGTGTCCTGCTTACAGTGGTATGCTGTGGAGCCTCAAGGCTTGTTTGATTGATGATTGGTTGATTGATTTGAGGTGATGTTTTACTATGGAGTCTAGGCTGCCTGTATCTCCCTATATAGCCCAGGCTTTCCTTCAACTTGGAGCTCTCCTACCAGTCTTAGCCTCTGGAGAAGTTCTTGTTCTATTACCATCACCAAAACATAACTAGTTGACTTCTCTGAGCCACTGATTTCTTGTGTGTGCAATGGAGAATAACAGCATACGTACCCACAGAGTTATTACAAGGACTCTCCCTTGCTTAGCTCCGAGCGATGGTCAATAAATGTCAGTCTTGTGAACTGACTCCATCTCTCCTATCACTCCCTGACGGCCTCCTCTCTAGTTCCTAAGCATGATGAGTCAGTACCATCTGAGAGCTTCTGTGTCCAGAACACTCTTCCTCCTGTGTGCTTCCATCTCTCCTTCTGTCTCTTTGGTTGCTCTTCTCTGTCTAGAATATTCTTCCTCCTCAGGCTTTCATCTCTCACCTCCTTTGAGTCTGTGCTTGGTTCTTACAGTCTCTGTTAGGAGTCACGATCGCTGTGGTGTTTCCTGGTTCACCTCCTCTGCTCTCTGTATCCCTTCCCCTTCTGTTCCCACCCCGCATTACAGACTTCACAGCACATACCATGAAAGGGTCTCACTGTCGCCTAGACTGATCTTAAACTTACCCTGTGTCAGCCCCGAGTACCAGGATCCCAGGCACAGAACACTGCACACCTGCCCAGACAAGTTGCTTTATGAGCCTGTGCTGTTCCTCCTCAGTAGATCATAAACTCTGGGAATAACACTTTGTTTATTGACTTCTTGAGCACCTGAAGCTGGACTTGGCACATGGTAGACACTAGTAGTTCAGAGTGCGATGTGGCCCCAGCTCAGTTTTGGGTCCTCCCCCTTTACACACCTTTCTTTCTCAGAGCTGTCGCCTTTCTTATTGTCCCTTTCTTCCCCCTCCTCCCTTTCTTTCTTCTCTCTCTCCCATCTGTCTGCTTTTCTTTCCGTGTTTTGAGACAGCATCTTACCAGGCTGTCCTGGAACTCACTATCCCAGGCTTGCCTTGATCTTGTGACGCAGGACCATCTTTTTGATTCTGCTTCCTTGCCTTGGCTCTGGGTTCAGACCCCTTTTCTTCCTGTCCTCTGTAGGTTGTGGCTGATTTCTGAGGGTTATGCAGCAGGCCCTGGAGATATCTCCCCAGATTGGTCTCCTGAGCGTTGTCCGATGCCAGAGCCATCTGAGTCAGTCAGTCCTACCCCTGGCCAGACCTCAATGTCGACACCCCGCACACTTCGCAAACCTGGCCGTGTCCCTGCTGCCACTCCTGAGGAGCCTTGGGGCCAAGAGGGGCCAGCCCTGTTGCTGTTGTCACGCTTCTCCCAGGCTCCTGACCCAAGTGGAGCTCTAGTGACTGGCCCAGCACTGTGTGGCCTGTTGGCCTATGTGACAGGTGCACCAGGACCACCAAACCCACGTGCACTCCGTATCTTGGCGCGCCTCACCTGTAACCCTGCGTGCCTTGAGGCCTTTGTGCGCAGTTATGGTGCAGCGCTGCTGCGTGCCTGGCTGGTACTCGGTGTCTCACCAGATGACTGGCCTGTCCCACATACCCGGGCTGTACACCGAAGCCAGCACCGAGAGCTGGGTATGTTTCCCCTATCCCTACCCACATGAAAGGCCCATTTCCTCCCGTACCTTTTGTGAACCTAGAACCTCTCCTTCTATTCTTGCCTACAGTCTCCAGCCTAACATCGAGGCTGCTCGGCCCCTGGGCATTGTGGGCGTGAGGGCCTGGAAGGCAGGGAACATTCCCTTCTGATCCATAGCCCTGGAATACCGAGAGTTCTGTTCTGTCCTTTCCCCAAACCTTGGGGCCCAGATAACCTGGTACCAGGTTTGGCTCCTAGTACCCTAGAGTCTGACCTTTCTACATTTCTTTACCCACTCTATTCTTGGCTCTGTACTGTCCTGGGCACACTCACTTACGTCCTCAGACCAAGGAACCATGTCCTTGCAGGCTCTACTACCATTTGCATCTTAGGAGTGCCCTGTCCTCTGTGCCTGACTGTAGGCTGTTTCCATCTTTGAGGGCCCAGGTCTGCAGCCTGACATCCACGGCTCTGTTCTCACCCTTGATTTTTAGTTCCTCACAACCTAAGCCTGTCCTCCACTAGGGCTCATCACACTCCTCTGTTGACATCTTACTGAGGTTTTACGCTCCCCCCTTTTACAGATGCAGAGTCCTGTCTTGCCCATAGCACCCTGATCTTTAACCCTGACTCCCACCCTGACCTGTTGTGCCTGTCCCTGCAGGTGAGATGCTGCTGCAGAACCTGACTGTTCAGGCTGAGTCCCCTTTTGGAGTAGGTGCCCTCACCCACCTGCTGCTCTCTGGGAGTCCTGAGGACCGAGTAGCCTGTGCACTGACCCTACCGTTCATCTGCCGGTGAGGGTGAATGGGTGCCTTGCAGGGATCGTGAGCAAGATTGCAACTCTCCAGCCCTGCCCTTAGCCTGCTGAAAGACCCCCTTTTCCCCACAGGAAGCCGACTCTATGGCGCCGCTTACTTCTGGATCAGGGTGGCCTCCGAGTCCTCCTCATGGCGCTGACTCAGCCGGCTCCACACCCGCTCTTCCTCTTCTTTGCAGCAGATTCCCTGTCCTGTCTCCAAGGCCTGGTGTCTCCCACTGCAAGCCCAGTCCCTTTACCTGACCTGCCCTTGGAACTGGACTCACCCTCCCCTTGCCTCTACAAACCTCTGCTGGGCCCAGCCCCTGCCCCAGCTCCTGACCTGCACTTCATTCTGGATTCAGGCCTACAGCTCCCTGCTCAGCGGGCTGCTTCAGCTGCTGCCTCCCCTTTCTTCCGGGCCCTGCTCTCCGGCAGCTTTGCTGAAGCCCAGATGGATTTGGTACCCCTTCGGGGCCTGTCCCCTAGTGCAGCGTGGCCTGTCTTACATCATTTGCATGGCTGCCGGGGCTGTGGGGCTGCTCTGGGGCCTGTACCCCCACCTGGTCAGCCCCTGCTGGGCTCCAAGGCTGAGGAAGCTCTAGAAGCTGCTGGCCGATTCTTGTTGCCTGCACTGGAGGAAGAGCTAGAGGAAGCTGTTGGCCGCATCCACTTGAGTCCCCGGGGTGGCCCGGAATCAGTGGGTGAGGTATTCCGCCTAGGCCGGCCCCGGCTGGCTGCCCACTGTGCACGATGGACGCTGGAACCAGGGCAGTGCCCAAGAAAACGGGCCCTAGCCCTTACGGGGCTCGTGGAAGCAGCAGGTGAGGAGGCAGGGCCCCTCGCTGAGGCTTTACTCGCTGTGGTAATGGGGACTGAATCATAGTGCATATGCCCTAAGCTAAACTGTTGGCATCCATGGGAGAGGACCCAAGGGATGAGTTGGCTGTACAGGAGGCTTCTCTCAGCTTGAGAGAAGACTGCAGAAGGAGCTATCCTCAGGGACTGAAGAGAAAACGGAACTGAGTCGCAGGATGAAGATCTAAAGATCCATGACTGAAAAGCCAATACCAGAGTCTGTGCAGGAGTCCCAGGGCCAGCTCAGGCCCAGGGTCTGGCCTGACTCAGCACTATGGCATTGAAATTAAAAATCTGAGATTTAAACACTGCTGTTGTGTGGTGCTTCTGCTTGCTTTCCCCCGGGGGTACCCCACCCGTTTACCTGCTGAGAGCTCCATGCTTTGAGTTTAAGAGTTCAATAAATCATCTCCCGGTGGTTACTACAGACCTGGGGTATGGTGGGTTTTCTCTAGGATGGAGTTTGAGCCCCAGGGGAGGCCTGCTTTCTGTTTGAGTCCTTATCGCTTAGACACAGCCACCCATCTAAATACATAACCTGGCCAGGGGTAAGAGGGTTAGGCTGGGTATGAGTGTGCTAGCATGTTGGAACACTTCTGCCTTCTGACTGTCCTTTACCTGTCTATGTTTGTTCCCAGCTCTTGAGCCAGTTTAAAAAAAAAAAAAAATGTATAGGTATGTGCAAGCCACGGTTCTTATGTAGAAGTCAGAGACAACTTGAAGGAGTCAGTTCTCTGCTTCCATCATCTGGCTCCAGGGACCAAATTCAGGGCATCTGGCTTGGCAGAAAGTACTTTACCTGCTGAGCCATCTTACTGGTCCAAGTCAGTTACATGGCAACTGCTTAGTGGGAAACCTGTGTTCTAGGGTTTCTGAGGCCCGTCCTTAGTCACATTCAGAGAAAGCCCCTTTACTGGCCCACAGATGAAGTGAGGGTTTCCATCTCCTGGGCTCTCAAGAGCCCTAGACTAGGCCTGTCAGGATCTGGGCATTTCAGAAAGGTGAGGTAAGATGGTTCTTGCTGACCCTGAGCCTCTGGGGGTTCAAATCTCTGCTTTAGGTTAAACATTAGGGTGTGGTGGCACATGCCTTTAATCCTGGCATGCAGGAGGCAGAACCAAGTGCATCTCTTATGAGTTCCAGGACAGTTCCATAAAAAAAAAAAAAAAAAAGTAGAGAGATCCTAACTTTTAAAAAATGTACTTATACCTGGACCCTTTCTGGTTGATTTAGGCCAATATGGAGGGCTGTGCTGGGCTTCAGTATTTTTATCAAACTTCCCAGGCTCTGACTTGCTCCAGAGTTGAGGCCCTATATTCTATCGCTTAGATCTGTCCTCCAGGATGCCTGTAAGACGGCAGCCATCTGGCCATACCCATTTCCAGGTGTTTCCAGCTTGATTTCTTAAGGGGTCAGCTCACAGACAGCTTCATGTCACTCTGGCTGCTCTGTGCTGCTTTCTCTTTCCTCAGTACCCTGAGAACGGGTCATTTTGGAAGGGGCTCTGGTCACTTCCTCTGTGTCAGGAATGGGTTTTGTTTTACAAGTGTCTGAGGTTTGTCATCCTGGGAGTTTACATGGGGCTTAGGTCTGGGGTTTGCTTTCCCTGTTCTGTGTATCTATTTCCAGATCTGTCTTTCAGGGAAAGTCCTGCCTTAGAGTCTGGATCGCTATTTTCTGTGTGAGACATTTCTAAGTATGTATGCCTGCTGCCGCTTCATCTCTATCAGGCTGGCAGTCAAAAGCTGTAGTCTACTAGATGCTTAGAATGTCACTCCTGCCCCTAACCAAATTCTGCAAGTCTTTTTAAAGTGCCCAGGGTGCGAGTGGGGCCCTACTTTGAATTCTGCCGGCTTTGGGAGATGCAGACTTGGGGCCCTCCGTTTATGAGACTCCTTAGGCAGGAGCTATGGAAGAACCACTCTGACTTGGCTTCAGCTTCAGGGACTGCCGCTGAGGCAAAGGCTGGGGTGTGGCCTCCTCTAAGCAGAGCCAGAAAGCTGGATTGGGTGGGCCCAAGTGCTGTCTTTCTTCATGTCCCCATGCTCCCCCTTCATCGCTCCCCCCCCCCCCCCCGACTGTATCCCAGCGGGTCCCGGCTTCCATACATGGTCACGGCCCTGCTTCTAACTCCCTGACGTCCCCCCCCCCGTCCTCCGCCCCCACCGGACACGGCCCCCGCCCTACTCGCCCCAAGCTGTCCGCCAGCGCACCGCCATGGAGGACTTGGGTGAGTGGGGACCGGATCCCCCTAGGCTCTCACCCTTCCCTGCATCTATCCTCTTCCCAACTCACACATCCTCCCCATCTCAGTTTTCTCTCTCCATTTTCTCGCCTCAGCCTGCCTGTGCCTCCCTCCCAAATCCACGTACCCTTTCCTGCCTCTCTCTTCCTGCCTTGCTTGCGACGCCGCTCCCTCCTTTGCCGGGCTCTCTCCGCTCCCTCAATCTTGCTTGTGTAATGGACAAAGCCAAAGCGTTGAGGCACCCACGGGGGGCCTGGATTCAGAGACTCTGGGAAAGAAGGGGTTAAGGGATCACTGGGTCCTGGGACTGGGGAAAATAGACTAGAGAGGAGAGTGTGACCTGGAGTTTGGGAGGTGAAAAGAACCCACATCAAGGTTTCAAGAAGAGAAGAAGTAAGTGCTCCCAAGTATAACAGGGGTCAAGAAAGTCCTCAGGGCAAGAAAGAGGATAATAGAGAATGCCAGGGTGATTAAAAAAAGAAGTTTAAGGCTTCTACTATAGATGCTTGGAGAAAAGTAAAGGGACGGGGCTCGTAGATAAAGCGCCCCAGGCATCTATTCCCCTCTATTTGCCGAGGCTGAGACTCTGCTCTTCGTGGCAGAATTTCTAGACCTAGCAGCAGAGGGCGCTCTCAGTAATAGTACATGGATAAGAAGTACACCAAAAAAGCAGCTCCCGGCCAGGGCCAGTTACCCCCCCCCCCCCCGCCCCCGCCCCCGGAGGACAGGGCTAGACTTCAGTGTGGCCAACTAGACCATGTTGGGGAGAAGTAGTGAGTGTATCACAGCAAACATCTAATCAGAAAGTTGGGTGTCAAACATACAGCCAGTTGAACAATTTGGGTACAGTAAGAGCCAATCTGGGTTGCACCAGGAAAGACGAGAGAATAAAAGAGACTGGGTTTGTACTTGGCTCCCAGGGTAAGTCAAGGGAGACATGTGGTCATAAACAGCCTCCCACACTCCCACCCTCCGGTGCTACTATTCTTCTTTGCCTTGGTCTGGCCCTGTGAGTATGTATTTTTTTTTTTTTTTTTGGCCGATGCTTTTAACACTGGCTTTCTACCTTTTAAAATATTGACACTTTAAGTCCTTTATCCTCTAACCTCTTAAGACCTTGATATCCCCCACCACCCCCCAACCTCTCACCCTGGGGGCCTCTCACCGCAGATGCCCTGCTCTCTGACCTGGAGACCACCACTTCACACATGTCACGGTTAGGGGCTCCAAAAGAGCGCCCACCAGAGACACTCACACCTCCCCCACCCTATGGCCACCAGCCACAGGTGAGATGAGATTCTGGGGCCTGGGGGAGCCATTAGGGCCTGGGTTGGTCTGGGCTAGGGGAAATCAGAGTCTAAGTGAGGCAAGGAATAGGACTGTTCTTCCACAAATACCTCTACTCTCTGTAGGCAGGGCCTGGAGAATCTTCAGGAGCCTCTGGGGACAAGGATCATCTATACAGGTGAGGGTCCTGGGAACTGGGCCATGAAGATGGGGATGCCAGTTGAAGTTCAGGTGAGGGGGCTCGGATTCCCTACCTTAAACCCAGGTTCCCTCCTGTCCCTTAGCACAGTATGCAAGCCTCGGTCCCCAAAACCTGTGGCCCCCGTGGCTCCTCCGTTCTCCTCTTCCAGTGGTGTGCTGGGCAATGGCCTCTGTGAGCTAGACCGTTTGCTTCAGGAACTTAATGCCACTCAGTTCAACATTACAGGTACCAGGGTTACTGAGCCAGTCTTTGATGGGTTGGAAACAGGGCAAAGAAGGGCAGAGTGTGAGGGACACAGACTGTCCGAGGAGCAGTTAAAGGGCATGGAGACTTCACGCCCTTTAGGAGGGTGGACTGTGTATGGCTCCTGGCCAGTGTTCTCTCCTCTCTCTAGATGAAATCATGTCTCAGTTCCCATCTAGTAAGATGGCTGAAGGGGAAGAGAAGGAAGACCAATCTGAAGACAAGAGCTCAGCCACCGTGTGAGTTTTGCAGAGTTGGCAGGGCTGGGAAGCGGGTAATGGGTCCTGGATGCCTGCATAACTAGAGGGGTGTTAGGCTGGCAGGTTCTGAGGTTACACACTGTATTCTCCACAGTCCTCCCAGCTCATTCCCTGCCCCCTCAAAGCCTTCAGCCACCTCAGCCACTCAGGAGCTGGACAGACTGATGGCATCGCTCTCTGACTTCCGCGTCCAGAACCATGTGAGTCTGGAAGGAGTTTGGTCGGTGTCACTTTGTGGCTCACCAGTCCAGTCTTGATGCTTCCAGTCTGTGGGTTTGTTGACTCAATGTCCTCTTCACTGCAGCTTCCAGCCTCAGGGCCACCTCAGCCTCCAGCCTCGAGCCCCACCCATGAGGGATGCCCATCTCCACCAGGACAGACTGGTAAGGGCAGTCTGGACACCATGCTGGGCCTGCTGCAGTCTGACCTCAGCCGCCGTGGTGTCCCCACGCAGGCCAAGGGCCTCTGTGGCTCCTGCAATAAACCCATTGCTGGCCAAGTAAGTGCAGTCCTGCAAGCAGCAGATATACTCACATACCCACCTTTATGAATCAGACTTTGTTGCCGGGCAGTGATGGTGCACGCCTTTAATCCCAGCACTTGGGAGGCAGAGGCAGGTGGATTTTTGAGTTCGAGGCCAGCCTGGACTACAGAGTGAGTTCCAGGACAGCCAGGGCTACACAGAGAAACCCTGTCTTGACAAAACAAACAAACAAACAAACAAACAAAAAAGAATCAGACTTTGTGTTTTTCCCCTTTAAAAATACTTCCTTACTCTTTGGGAATTTAATACATGTATACATGTTAGATACGAAGTGAGATACATGTTAGATACAATGTATCTAACCCCTTCCTCTATTTCTTCCAGTGCTCCCAGATATTCCCAACTTCCTGTCACCTTTTAAAAAAATCTACCAAGTATAGTTAGTGCTTCCAGTGTGTGCATGCGCATAGGGCCGGGCCATCCTTTGGAGCACTGGCACCTTCCAGGGGCTACATCCCTGAAGAAAACAAGCATCCTCACCCAGCAGCCAACCACTGCCAGTTGCTCCTCTGCTAAGGGAAGGGCTAAATGAGCCCCTTCCTCATCCTTGATGGAATTTTGACTGGCTCCATACTGTGAAGGTCTCCTGAAGGTTCTACAGTTTGATGGGCATGTGAGTGCCAGCCGCAGCCAGTCATGCCGAGAAAGCACCGATCCCAGGATCCCAGCAGTCTTCTCAACCTCTCGCTCCTACAATCTGGCCACGCCCTGTTCTGTGATGCTCGCTGAGCCTTGTGGGCAACCCTGTGGAGCTAGATGCTCCATTTAGGACTGTGTGTTTCCCCCTTTCAATGAGTATCTTTGAAATGGAATTTGTTTTTTCTTGTGATGTGGAGGACTGAACTCAGACCTTTGCATTTGCTAGGTAGACTTCCTGTCACAGAGCTGTACCCTAACTCTTGAGACAGGATTGCTGGGATTATAGGCATGCACTGCCCCTTCCCAGGTTATAGGTAATTCTTGGAGATTGAATCGAAGACTCTGTGTGTGCGAAGTGATCCGTCTCCCACCTCTAGCCCAACCCTTGGAAGTTGGGGACAAGGTCTTACTATGTAGCACAGGCTGCCCTAAAGGCCATGATTGTCATCCCCCCCACCCCCGTCACCTCCCAAGTTCTAGAAATTTTAGCATGTGCCACTATGCCCACCTGGAGTAGACAGTCATTATTATTTATGTTTTATGTGTATTTTGAAGAAAAAAAATTGAGGCCATGTCTCACTGTAACCTAAGCTGACCAGAAATGCATTCTGAAGCCCAGACTGGCCTTGAACTCATGGCGGTCCTCCTTCCTCAGCCCTCTAAGTGCTGCAAGTACAGGTGTGAGTCACCGTGCCCAGTCACACTTTATGTCTTCTTTCTTTCTTTCCTTCTTCCTTCCTTCCTTTCTCTTTCCTTCTCTCCCTCTTTCTTTCTTTCTTTCTTTCTTTCTCTCTTTCTTTCATGTGCATTGGTGTTTTGCTTGAGTTAACAGCCTCAGCTGCCATGTAGGTGCTGGGAATTGAACCTGGGTCCTCTGGAAGAGCAGCCTGTGCTTTTAACCACTGAGCCATCTCTTCCAGCCCCCTATTTTATCTTTTCTTAATTTAAAGAGTTGTGTGTGTTTGCTAGGGACTGATCCCAGGGATTTTATACATGCTAAATACACCTTTTGCCATTGAACTAACCCCTAGCACCATGTACATTTATAGATGAGAAAACTGATATTCTTAGTTATAAGATATAGGGTAAGAATTCCAACCTGTTTAGTATTTGGTGTGGCCCTACTGTGTGCTGGCCACTGTGCTAGTTCTTTTTCGCACCCCTATTTCATTCAACCTTCCCAAAGGGCTCACTAGTTTTGCTTAGTATCTCTCGGGGAATCATAAAAATTGTCTCTCTTCCCTTTCTGACCGAGAATTCCTGCTTCTTGGATCATGGATTGAGCAGATATGACCCAGAATAGCTATGCTTGCTTGGCTTAAACCATCTTCATAGATTAAGTACCTGACTCCCGCACCAGACTTGCCAAGCTCAGAAAGCAGGTGGTGTGGCCCCTGTGAGGCTCTGGGTACTCCAGACTTCATGGGGGCGCCTCCTCTACTTTAACTTACCTCTGTGTTGGCATAAAGAGGACTCCGTTTTCTAGCAGGGTGCTGTTGCCTTAATTCTAGGACCCCGGAGTTTGAGAGGTAGGAGGATTAAGCTACATAATGAATTTGAAGCCAGCACAACTTAGACTCTGTCTCAAAAAACAAACAAACAAAACCAAACACCCTACATAGACTTTAAAGTAACTAAACCTTTTCGTGGGCCCTTAGAAGGAGTGTGGCCCACATACACTATGCCTTACGTGCATGTAAACCCTAGGGTAACACTGTAAGGCCAGCTCTGGACCTCTAACACAGATGTCAGAGCCTTGGACGCTTGGTTTTCTTTGCATCCTGTCAGGTCGGGGTTAAGACTGGGGAAATGCCAGGGAGTAAACTGGAGCTCTCGTCCAGCTCCTGCCAGGTGGAGAGCCACTCTGACAGAAACCTCCTATTCAACTTCGCAGGTGGTTACGGCTCTGGGTCGAGCCTGGCACCCGGAGCACTTCC
>JADRCD010229824.1:40861-54998 GCA_019843815.1 Montemys delectorum | reverse complement strand
AGAGAGAGAGAGAGAGAGAGAGAGAGAGAGAGGAGTCCATTTAGTGTTCTTTATATGCACACTATTTCATGGCTGACCACTTGAAATTGGATAACCAGTTAGAGGACTCATTCTTGAAATAGACTAATTCTCCTGCTCTCAGAATTCCTTAGTAGCTTGTAGTTCTTTGTTTTGGGGTAGAGATCCATGAGATTCCCCCCTTCCACACTAATAGGTCGCGGCATTAACTTTGTTTGGGTCTTATTGGGCAGCCATATTACTGAGATATCATTAGTGTAGCTTCCCTCTCATTTTTAGGAGTCACAATGACTCTCACAGCAGGCTTTCTGGTCCTCCTGCTCTTATAATTAACTATTCTGATCCCTCTTCTGGGATGTTCCCTGAGCTTTAGGTATAGTGGTTGTGTAGTAGATCTCCCCCACTGGGGCTACAGACCCCATGTCCAGTTGTTCTTTCCATCTTGATCAGTTGTGGGTTTCTGTAATGAGCTCTACCAGTAGCAAAAGGAAGCTTTTCTAGTGAAGGTATGAGCTATACTTATGTCTGAGAATTAAGTAAACTATGTAGAACGCAACTGGGAAATTTGGTGTTGTTACAATATTTTATAAATTTTAAAGAATATGAGAAAAAAACCAACAAAGAAAAAAAGAAAGAAAATGAAAATTGAATAAAGCTCATTCTTATATTACTGTGAAAAGCCAATAGAGGAGATGATTACAAGGGTGTAGGGACAGGATGCAGGTGCTTAGGTAGGAAGAGGTTGGCCTTCAACAGCATATACTATCTCCTCCCAGGATTATACAGTAAAGCACAGTATGAGCATTCTAAATTAGTTATTTCTAAAGAGTAACTAATAGAACAGTAGAGCCTCTGACAATACCTGACTAATACAGATGTAGAGGCTCACAACCATTCATTGAAATGAGTACACTGTCCCCAGTGAAGGAGTTAGAGAAAGGTTCTATGGAGCTGAAGGGTTTGCAGCCCCTTAGGACGAACAACAATTACTAACTAGTACCCTCAGAGCTCCCAGGGACCCAACCACCAATCAAGGACTATACAGGGTGGGACTGAATGTTCTGGCAGCATGTGTATAGTAGAGGATTGCAAATTCGATCATCAATAGGAGGAAAGGACCTTGGCCTTGTGAAGGTTCTGTGCCCCAGTGTAGGGGAATGCCAGGGCCAATAAGTGGGAGAGGGTGGGGTGGCAGGCATGGGGAAGGGGGAGGGAAAAGGGGTTTGTTCTCCTCTACAATCCAGGACCTCACTAACCCAGGAAAGTTGAGTAACTTTCTATTATCAGTCAAAAGTCCCCCTTGGTTGAGCAGTCCTTAAGTCCAATTAGACAGCTGATGATTACCATTAACAAGTAAGCACCACTATTGTTGGTATCTTGCTACACTGGTCATTGCTGTGGTTCATAGGCATCACAGCTCAGTAGGATTACTGGTAGTTTCCTCCCTCCAAATCATTACAGTCCATGCTGGTACAGTAACAGCTAGTCAGCAGGGATGTAGGAACCCTTCCCTTCACTAGGAAAGTTTGAAGGTGATCTGTGAATAGTTCATGACCTCAACTACTCAGAGTGATGAGGCAGAAAACCAGTTTATCAAGCTCAATCTTCTTTTGGAAAGCAAGCTTTTCAATCTGTATTTGGACTTTCACAGAATAAAAACTTTTCTTGGGATGTGTTTAAAATAACAACACACCAATGTATACCTTTTGATATTTTTCCTACCTACCTATGACAAACACAGAGGACTAATCTTTGTCCATAAACAAACCAAACAAAACAGCTGAGTTTTTTTGTTTTGTTTTGTTTTGTTCTAAGAACTGCTCAACCCTGAGTGTTCTATATGGGTGCTGAGGATCTAAATGCAGGCCCTTGTGGTTGTGTGTCAAGGACTGTATATATACCTTCCTCCATGATCTTGTTTTAATTTTTAATTTGGGTGCAACCTAGAAAACTGAATAGCTAAGGCTAAAGTGGACAGTTTGGCACTTTGGGAGATCCACCATTTCTAACATAATATTTAGCAATTTTAAAGCAATCAAGCAACTAGGTGGGAAGATGGGGTGAAGAACTCTGCAAGGGAGAACCAGGAAAAGGACAACATTTGTAATGTAAATAGATAAAATAATTTAATATGAAAAGTGATAAAAAAAAAACAACCACTTTTTTTAATCACCAAATGTTTTTAAAGGTAAGTCACAATTACTTACTGTGTAATTCTATTGATAAAATGTTCTCAAAATGATAAATTAAAGAGATGGGGAACAGGTTAGCAGTAGGTAGAAATTAAGAGTCAATATCCCCAAAAGTATTTCCTGAAGAACTTCTTATGGAGGGAAGAGTACTGTATTAAATATGGTTGTGATTACATGAATCCATAGACAGATAGGTAGACAGACAGACATAGATACATACATACATACATACATACATGCATACATACAGAGATACATACATAGATACACAGATGGGATAGGATATATATGGCTTGTATGTGTGTGTGAGAGAGAGAGAAAGAGAGAAGTAGAGAAAGAAAAGAGAGAGAACTGCACAAAATTTACCCACATAAGCACTCCCACACACAAATGAAATTAAACATGGACACTGTCACATTCTTGGTTTGAAATTGCACTAGTTGTACATATTCAGAAGCCTGAGACCTTGAGGAGGTCTACACCTTGAAGGTAGGTAAGAATGAAGAGAGGCAAGAGGAGACCTCCCCACCATTGACCCTGGGAGCCCACATTCCCTGAGCCCCATCTATTCTGCATTTGCTCCCCAAAGAGCTGAAGATAAGAATGTGCAATGCAGAAAAGCCTAGACAGAACCATGTAGCTACTGTACATATAGACGGATGAAACCAAAGCTGGAGAGCATTTGTTCTAGTTGCCCATCACTCACAGACAAATGGGATAATTACAATGAAAGAAATAGTCCAGCACTTTTAATCCAAAATACTTAAAACCAAAAGTGATTTTTTTTGTCCTTCATCTGTATTCAGATTTGTGAATGTGTGTTTACATGTAATAATATACTTGGGACTAGGACCCAAGACTAAACACAGAATTTATTTATGTTTAATATATAGCTCATCCACATAGCCTGCATGAGTTTTATATAGTATTCTTAATATTCGTGTTTTGACTGAGACAAATCACATGAAACTAGAAGTAGAATTTATGTCATCATAACAGGGCTCAAAAAGTTCTGATTTTTATAACATTCCAGATTTTGAATTTAGTTAGAGATGCTGAACTGATACTTGCGATTGTTTCTGAACAAAAGTTCAGATATTCCTCCTATCAGGACTGAATTATAAGTAACCCTAAATTTAGCTAAACTTCGTTAGTTATTCTTTCTGCTGACTTGTTCCTGAGATTTTATCTGTATTTTATAATCCTTAATTTGTTTCACTAATTACACTGAAAAAATCATACCTTTTCCTCATAATTTGCCTCTGTTGCTGTTTTAAAAGCTCTAAACCTAGCAGACACAACTGCATGGTTCCAGATTGACTGTACTTACTGTGTGTAACACTATACATAGGAATATGTGAAAAAATATCTCCATACACCAGACAGGGGATCCATGACAGATCAAAGTAAGAATACCACCAAATCCAATGTACTTAACCATTGCTTGCAGAAATTACTTACAGAAACAGAAATATTTAGACATCTGCATCACCAAAGCTTACCCCATCGTGAGTGGCAGCTCATGAAAGCTGGAAACATAGAATGTACTGAACAACCGGCAGGCAGCTCAACAGGTTGGGAAGTATCTCTTCCAAGTAGTTCAGCTGGTGTGGCCTCTTCAGGAAGTTTTCCTGGTGTGAGAGTCTACTAAAAAGCATTGCTTTTCTACAAATGTCTCAGCAGTCCTTGTGACTTATAAATGCTTGAGGAGGGAAGGGCCTAGCAAATCTGGTCAGTTTCAGGAACTTCCTCCAGGTGTTTACTTCCTGAGTTTAAGGAGTTTCCTTGCAAGCTGGATGGTTTCACCTCCATTTCTAACATTCTTTGTCTTAAGCTTCCTTCCAAAATGAACTACCTTGTCTCCAAGGGAACTGCCACCCACCACTCACGTGAATAAACTCATCACCACAGCAATTTTTCATTATCAGCCCTACTGGGTTACACAATTCACACATCCAGAAGTCATACCTACTCCCTAATATGCTTATCATTCAGAACATTTCCCTGTTCCAGGATTATGGAAGCTGAAATCACTCCAGGACAGATCTCTCGTCCAACTCACAAGTATCAGCCTATTCATCACTGAGTAAGAATATGAAAGCAGGACTTGATTTTATGTATTTGAACATGGTATGATTCTGCCTTTGCTCTTCTCTTTAAGCTGTTGTTAAGAAAGATCCTTAATCCCTTCATCTATCTTCTTGAATCTAAAATTAATGGGAACTATTATGTAGTGTCTTTAATCCTACTATTCTAATCCTAGTTAGGTTAGGGGCTCAGAGGAGCCTTAGAATAGACTGCATAGTGGGTGGAGAGATGAAGTACCAGTTAAGACTGCCTCCTGCTCTTACAGAACCTGTGGTTGGTAGCTTATAACCACCTGTATTTCTAGCTCCAAGAGATCTGATGCCCTCTACTGGATTCAGAAAGTACCTACCCTCATGTGCATATATATGCATGTATGCATACATACATACATACATGTATATATGTATATACAGATACACACAATTTAAACTAAAATTTTAAAAAAAATAGGCTGCCTAGCTCCTCACTAGGAAGTACATCCTTCTAAAAGTAGCAGATTTATAGATGTCTACTGATACAATCTTGCCCTTTTCACTGTTTCATGATATTACTCTAAAATTAAAGTGTTTTAAGTTTAGCATTTTTCTGTGTAGGTGTGAAATACTCATGGACTATGAAGTTGAAGTCCAAAGTTGGACTTCAAAGGAAGAAAAACAAGCAGACATTTAAATGTGTGGGTGACAAAGATGTATGATTGGGAAAAGCTAAGCAAAATACACACAGGTCTTTGGTTTACTGTTTTTACAAACATGAATCTATAATTATATAATGATTAAGAGTTTTTGATGAATAACTGTGTTTCCTTCTTTACATATGTGGCCAAATTCTTTTAGTTGGAATATTAGGATATTCTGAAAATACTTTAATCCTCATCAGTTAGCAGTTGGTAACACTGAGCCTTGAGTATCATTCTGTTGTACTTATTAACAAAGTCACTCAAGCCAAAATATCTAGACTCTAATTATACAACTATCTGCCCAATAGCAATGTTTTCTGCACTTCAGGTTTCTCCGTTTCCTGCAAATGGAGGCATCAAAAGTTCAGCCTAAGGCACCAACCAAGAACTATGTTATTAACAAATAACAAATCTTAGTATGGACAAAATTCACACAATATTGAAGTGTCAGATAAAATTCATATGTGTATTTTTCTGATTCCTAAGCTTTTCTGTTAACTGCCATATAACATTGTATTTTATCTAAATGGGAAACAAACAAATGAGGAAAGACAAGCAAGCTAATACTTTCAATTCATTATCTGAACACAGATATGCTGCTTTCCTTCCCAGAAATTATACAAAGGTAGGGTTTGGTTAGGTTGCTATCATGAGCCATCACAGACAGAGTTGCTTAGACATACTAAAAGTCTAAGCTAATGGAAGCTAGACATATAAGAGTAAGGTATCTACAACCCAGAGGATACAACCCTGACTTCCCAGTAACTATGGGAGTCATTACCTCTTGTATTATAGCTGCATTGGTTCCTCAGACACCAGCACATTGCTGTCTTTGCCTCTATGCACTTCTCTCCTCTTTTAATAAGAACAACCATTCATATTGGGGTATGGGTTTGCCTTACATCCAATATGGCATCTTCTAAACTCACATTTTGTAACAACGACAAAGATCTTCCAAACAATACTTGGTGCACAGGCACCAGAAGTCAGGACTTCAATATATACTTTTGTGCTGGCTAGTTCTATGTCAATTTGACACAAGCTACAGTAATATAGGAAGAAGCCTTTACAAGATTGGCTTATAGGCCATCATGTAGTCTATTTTCGTACTTAGTAATTGATATGTGAGGGCCCAGATCATTATGAGTAGTGCTATGCATGCTATTCCATGGACAAGCTATCCCTTGGGGAGCGAACCAGTAAGCAGCACTCCCCCATGGCTTATGCATCAGTTCTTGCCTCCAGGTTGCTGCCTTGAGTTCCTGTCCTGGCTTCCCTGGATAGTAGATTGTGGTGTGAAAACTTGATCTAAAATAAACACTTTCCTCTCTAAATAACTTTCGGTCATGGTGTTTTATCACAGCAATAGAAACCCAAACTAAGACAACTATCTTTTGAGTGACACAACTCAACCCTCATGGTTTGAAACCCATGTGGTTTCAGAAACAAACTCAAATCCCATTCATACTCTTTCCCACCTGGCATAAACATTTCCTGTGCTTTCTTTGCCTTTGCCCTGGATAAGCCTTTGACAGGCCACAATTTGTAGTTTCTTATATTTTTTAATTGACATAGACTTATATTACTTCCCCCAATCTCTTTCCTCCCTCCAGCCTCTTCCTGGTACCATCTCCTTCTCTGTCTCCTCCCTCCACTCTCATGTTGATAGCCTCTGTCTCCTGAATTGTTATTTTCTACAGACATGTGTATATAAATGCAACCTACTGAGTCAAGTTTTGTTGCTTGTGTATATATGATTTCAGGAATGGTCTCTCTGCACTGGCAACCAATAGAGCTACAATTTATTGAAACACAGAAGAGCTGATGGAAAGTTTTCAGCACAGATGCACATATCATCTCAAGAGTAAGTTTAGCCACAAAGCACAATGCCCACAAGCACAGGGGCGCTGTGGCCTGTTGTCATTTCAAGCTGTTTAAGTGATCATTTATGGCAAAGCATAAAAATTATCACTGTTTTGAAAGAGACACTAAGCTGATGTTCCAAGTAATGATACCTCTGGGCAGTCATCATCTTTCAGAAGCCTTAATGACCAGGATGGGCACGCAACTGTTTTCTTAAATCCTTTCTGTTTCATTGGCAGTGTCTGGATAAGGCAAAGTCATCTTCTTTATCAATCAAGTGTGTCTGGATTAATGAGTCTTCTCACTTATTCTCTAACCTAATCAACTAAAGGAAACCTAGTGTACACTGGGGGATGATGTATGCACTCTAATCCTTGCCCACATGGTCAAGAATAGAGGCATCAGAATGACAGAAGCCAAGTTCAAATCCTAACTCATCCACTTTAAACTATGGGATATGGGTTAGTCTCTCTATTCCTCCTAAGCTCTGGCTCTCCATAAGACTTCTGATCATGAATGTTCTCTTTCAAAGACTTTTCTGTAGATACAATGTCCTCATGCCTTTGAGTGACTTAGCACCAGACCTTACATCAGGACCAATGTTTAAACTACTCAAGTTCAAAGACATATAAAGGCAACTTGATGGCAAGTGGCCTCAGGGAAATGTCTCATCTCACTTTTCTGAGGCTTGCAGACAAGTCGTCCTCAGGCTGCTTCTATTCTTCAGTTCAAAACTAAAGCTGAACTTATCTTGAAGTAGGAGATGGTAGCTGCATCCACCAGAAAGAAAAACACCAAGACTTTTATTACCTGTCACAATTTACTTGCAATAATTTGCAGGCTACAGCAATCTGGGTAGCAGATTTTGCTGACACCTCCTTACTGGACTCACTTATCAGAGTTTGTACCTGACTGTGTGTGGGTAGCAGTGTCGTGTAATGGTTAGCCCTGACTCAGGCTGCACATTGTTTTGTTTCAGATCTCAACACTACCTCTGTCTTGTTCAATCTCTCAGTGACTTTGGTTCTTCTATAAAATAAAAGTGATATAAGTACCACTTCCATTTTGAACAACAGCAACAACACCAGTCTCCTGAGATTGTTATAGAACATGTTAAATGAGTCAATGCATATGAAGTGATTTGAGCACTGCCTGACTCCTGTTAACTGCTATTTAAGTGTTTGTTAAATAAGCAAGCAAGAAAATACATGGTAACAACTTTACCACTCCTGGGCATATACCCAAAGAATTCCATAGCCTATCACACGGATACTTGCACATACATGTTCTATTCACTCACAGCAAGGAAATGGGGCCAGTGTAGATGCCCATCAATAAATTAATGGATAATGAAAATGAGGCACATACACACCATCCAATTTTAATCTGTGGTAAAGAACAGCCTGATGAAATTTGCTGGAAAATGGATGGCTCCTAAAAGTATTATATTAAGTAAGGTGACTCAAACTCAGAAAGACAGATACATACAGTATCTTTCCTATGTAAATCCTAGTTTACCTTCTACATGATATGAATAAGAAAAAGCTTGTAAATTATATGAATAAGAAAAAGATACTGAGCAAAGGGTAGGGAGGAACAAATATGAGACTGGGGGAGGTTACCAGAGAGCAAAGAAAAGAGGAGCTGAGGGAGATGATATGCTAAATGGCATCTTCTAAAATACACTTTGCTTAAAATTTGTCTAAGGACATATAATACCTCATGCTAATTTAAAACTAAAAATTAATTTACTAAAAAGGAAGTACATAGTAAGTGCTCAGTAAACAGTAGCTATTGGTTGCTACTACTAGCTATCACGAGGATCATCAAATGATGACTGTGGGACCAATCTGGCTCTCTGAACAAATAAAACTTTATTGGAACATAGCCATGTCTATTCATTTACATATTCTCTAGAGGCTGCTTTTCTGCCATAATGGATGAGACAGGTAACAAGTCCACTTTTAGGATCACATAACCTAAAATACCATCAGAAGCAGACTATTAACAAAAAATTTCTAGTCCAGGGTCTTTCCACTTGACCAAAACAAAACTATGTTGGACCAAGATTTGTACTGTGTATTTACATAGTATTTTGTTCCTAGTCTCAACACCATGCTTACATCTCAGTAGATCGTCCATACATATTTGCTGGAACAAAGGCTAAGAAACGGAAGGCCCATTTGACACATGAAAAGATAAAACCATAATAGCTGACATTATTGAGCCTTGGCACATGTCAGGTACCACACCAAGTGCTATGTCTTCATTTAATCTTCACATCATATCTGAGACCCAGGGATTATCAGCATCCCATTTCTAGATAGAGGAAACCTGAAGCTGAGGAGGTGAGAGATTGCTCAAATGATGTGACAGATGTATCTGAATCAAAATGCTATCTATATCCATGCCCTGATCCCCATCTAAAAGCACAGCAGTTTGAAGAACTATGACCTTCAAAGTACATTTTTCATATTTTTATTCCTATATGCCTTGACTTTAAAGAGGAAAAAAACCCTAGATCAACAATCCTATGAAAGTCTGCCAAACTGACTTCCAAATACCAGTATTTAATGAGAACTACATTCCACAAACATTCGTGGTTAAAAGGAAAGGTGGGCACCACCACTTGCCCTTTCTTGCTGGAGGAGGGGTGCTGGGAATTATACTCAGGGGCCAGAACCTGCAGGACACGCTACAACCAAGGTACACTTCCATTTCCTGTTATTTGGGACAATCAGATACAAACTCCCTGGCTCTACATTTCCTACAGCAGGAGAGGTACCAGGCATGTCCCAGGCCTCCTGACTCTGTGCAGACTTTTCCAGGATTTTCTAGGGTGAGAGGATGCCAAAGCATGAGATTCTGAAATATTAGCACTCAAGCAGCATATTTTCTGATATGCAATTCACTTCCTATTTTACTTCCAGCACATATGTTTAACAAAAACCTTGCCTGAAGATACATTTACCACCTGTTCTGGGCCTATTTTATGCTGCTTCCAGATTTCTCTATCACCACCCACCCCTCATATCTGCATCATCACTCTTCAGGGAACACTGACTGCTGAGTACTTATACCTCAGCTGCTAACCCTACCATTCACTTCAGCTTCCCCCTGAGTCACTCATCCAAGAATGTCTCCTAAGAGAATTACCTAGCCAACACTCAACTGCAGTCTCATTTACAAGTTACTGCAACAGAACCCAGGTTTAGCCTAAGTCACTCAGCAATTTACTTTGCACTCTGCTGAGCATTAAGAAGAGTCTCTCTAACCCCAAGTTGCTGATGAAGCAACCAGACATGAAAAATGATGGAGAACTATCATCTCCTGTGATATTAGGAGAGGAAGAGGAGGCAGTCGCTATTTATGACAGTGTGGTATATAATCGGCCTTGCTGTAAGGCAATCTCACCTTTTAAATTAAGTTGAGTTTACTTAAAGGACAAACCTGAAGCCAAGTAGGGAAGTGAGATGCAGATGAGAAGTCACTCTTGAATTGCATCGTTGAGTAAGTTAGCTCTGTGGTAAGTTCTGAGTCAATGAGGGCACATCAGAGTGGAGAACACATAGCATCATCGGGGCACGACCAATGTTTCAAGTTCTCTACAACTGTTTCCAGCATATTCCCCAACACTTTGACCTGGATACAAGGGGAAGCCACCACCCACTACCATTATTGCAAAGAGAGTGTGCTTACAGGTATCCACGGGTGCATTGGGCACAAAGTAACGGCAAAAGCCTAAGTGTAAGGCACATTCAACATCAGCTATAACCTCTATATACAAATCCCGTAGCTGACAAATCTATTCTAACCACCTATGAAATCTTTCTCACAAGTCCTCACTTTTTCCTCCAAACAGGATGCACTATGTCCCTCTATTTAAAGTCACCTCAACAACTTAAATTCTCTGTCACAAATACAAGTCACAGAAAAGAAAATGTTTGGTTTTTGTTTGTTTTTGTTCTTGTTTTTTGACTTTTTGTCAATTTAGGACATATGGCCTCATTTCCCAACTTGAGCCATTCTTGGTGGATGGACAGTGCCAATGTTCTATCTACTCAGGAAATGCCTCCTCACTGAATCCTTTCACTCCAGGTTTCTAGGCATTGTGTGGCCTTCAGCCTAGCTGAGCCATCCTGAGATGCTCAGAAGCAGCTGATAACAATCAACAGCACTTACCTTCTATGCTGAGCGCTCTCTTACAACAAGCCTCCATTGCTGTAATGGACTGCCGAATCCTGTGCATTTTCCCCACTGAGAGGTGATTATATCTGTCACCCTTATAATTGTCAGGGGTGGCTCATTCTCATTAAAATGACTTCAGAGCTGCTGAGTGCTCATGGGCCATAGCAATTATCCACTGAGGCTTTGTGGGTTGAAAAGGCATGCTGGGGAGCCTGTTACTTTTCCTTTCTTTTCTTTTGGTAAGTCAACCTAGGAAGCTTCTAGAAAATCAGTTCAAATACAGTTTTTCCATGACCTTATTTGAGTTGGGTAAAGGCAGGATGTAGAATCGTGTGGAAATATTAGTCCCAACTGCAGTTTTATTTTAGGTTGGGGCTTGGGAGTGACAGTACTTGGATCAAACGAGCGGACTTGTGCCTTCTAGGCAAGAAAGGACTGTATCTCTAAACTGCCTTTCTAGCTCCAGTTTTAATGAGAAAATGGCCTGAGCTCCAGTAAATCCTGAAGCTCAGCACACCAGCTTAGATTGGCACAGAATGCGTCATTCTTCTTGTTCAGTGTGGATATTCAGGCTAACACTGATCTGACTTCCATATTTTTCACTATATAATTAAAGCAAAAATATTGACTATCCGCAAGCATGGAAGTACGCTGGATTAAGCTCTGGGGCTGAAAGAAACATCCACCCACCAGCCATGGGCCAGCCACTTGGGAGCTGTAAAGACTAGATTACCAAAGCAGGTTCTAATGTGTGACCTAATATCAGGCAGAATTATCTCCTTGTTTAAAAAAATCTTTGTGGGAGGTGTGCTTCATGATCTAATTTTCTAGGAAATGGGTCTGTTCATTTAATTATGGCAGTACAGAAAAGAAGTTTCAGTAGGGAGGACAGAAAACAATGAGTGTTTCTAGCAAGCCAAAAAGGTAAGGAGAATGTCCGAGCCACGTGAGCTTTGTTTTACTGACAGATTTGAATTACTAAGGAAACAACCACTGGGGCGTAAACTAATATTTAGAAACAGTTGCCAAATAATATGTTGTCTTTCCAATGGTTACAGTATCCCATGAAAAGCTCTCTTGACAGAGCTTCTCTCCTCTCATGTTGATTTACAGATCCCTATTCCCAGGAAAATGCAGTCAGTTTAATTTATAGTAACCTGGGGCTAACCAAGGAAGTGGAATCAGCAGATAGCTGGCAGGAGCGAGAGCAATGAGTGCAGCTATTCGTGTAAATCTTCCTCTGTTTTATTAACTATGGGGCGTCAAAGACATCCAGATTCCTGGGTACTTATATGTACTTTGCACCTCTGTCAACATGCCATTAACCATCCAAGTTCTAAATCATTGAATGTAGCCTGTTTGTGTCAAAAGGAACTTGAAGCATCATTTAACCTAATGGTCTGGTTTTGCAAGTGGGAAAAAAAGGTATGCTCTAAATTATCAAGTCACTAGCCAAGCTCACCCAGTTCATTTGCAGCTGAGCAGCACAATGTTGCTTGCCTGTAACCTAGGACTCTCCCCTCTACTTTCTATGTGAAAATTGTGAGACTGCTAATTAACCACACCAGCTAGGGTGATCTGAGTAGCACACACTAAACTCATCTCAGTGTGAATCATATCTTTTGGGTAAACTGGGGATACCTTGAATGTTTATTAAAATCCATCAGATCATCAGGATATTGTTGGGAACAGTAAAAAAGTAAGTTACTGGCAAAGTCATTGTAAAATAAGCATCCATTAACTGAGCTTTCTAATCTTCTTAAATATCCATTGATTGAGCTTTTGGGCATCACAATAATAATGCACAAAGCTATCTAGCCTGGGTGCTCTTGAGAAGAAAGGAAATTTCAGCTCTCACCTATTTGAGAACAAAGCCAGGGAACAATGATCCCCAAATATACCTCCTGGTTCTGAGATCCTATGAGATGCATTTATTTATCTCAGTGTTGAATCACAACAGCATTTCTGCAATATAAGCTCATAAAAATTTAACTTCTACTTCTCTAGCTCTTCATTGGTCACAGTGAATATTCACTTATATAAATTCATTATCTTCTAATAACCTTCTCGGGTTAGAAAGGCAGAAATAAAGTATATTGAGCAGCTTGGGAGGAGAAAAACATGAAGGTTGAGAATGTTGACTCAAAGAGATTCAAAATTAAGCCTTCATTCTGTTTTTTTAATACTAGTAGCATGAGTCTCCACTTCTCCATTGGGAAAGTAGGTGTGACTAAGACAAGATGTCATGATTGTCATTCTAGATCTCCTGAATCCTCCTCCAAAACTTTTGCAGTCACTCTCCTGTTACAGCATTCTCTCTTCTTTTCTGTATTCTGACCTTGTGACTGCACTTCCCACTGCTGACCAATTCTACCTACTGTCAGCAAATGCAAATCCATCAATCCAGATGCCAGACCCACCCATCTTCTTTATCAGCTCTTATACACTTACATACTACTACCTGTCCTCCTTACCCTCAGCCTAGAAAGCAAACAGCTTAACACTATCTCTGTGCCCCTTAAGTCCTTCGGAATCCATAAAGTAACAAATCATTGACTTTCTTGTCCTGCTTCACTTACTTCTTTATGGAAAAAAAAAACAACTATAATGGTTTTTTTTCCATATTTTCCTGTGCTCTTGATGCAGCCAGATGCTTCATGTAGCTCTCCACAGTGTAGTAAGGCAAGCCCTCTGCTATTGAGAATAGTTATTAACTAGTTCTTCAATGGGAATTCCTCTCTCCTTTGAGGGCTTAAACACACCTCAAATCTTTTAGCAATGAACTGTATTTCAAAGTGCTCCCACACCCACAGCTAAGCCATTCCCCACTCATCACCAGTATAAGAGAGGTCATATAGCAGATAGTAAGTTACTGAGATAACTAATGTTTATCAACTTGACAGAACCACAGATGGTTGGAAATTAGCCTGGTTGTTTTGTCTCTAATACGTTATTATTTTGGATAAGATTAACATATACAGCTTGAAACAGAACATATTGCTCTTTTTAACATAGATGGACCTCACTTAATAGGTTTGTTTCTTGGCTTCTGCCTTCTAGGTCTCTCTCTCTCTCTCTCTCTCTCTCTCTCTCTCTCTCTCTCTCTCTCTCT